>VYZX01007090.1:0-123864 GCA_013401335.1 Brachypteracias leptosomus | reverse complement strand
TTCTATGATTCTATGATTCTTTGGGCACTCCTGGCCATGAAAGGTATGGTAGCCTATTAGAGAATATAAGTTATAAGCCCCTGTCTCTGTTATTTTCTATCTACAGTCAATTATAGATAGATGTGTAGCAGCTCACAACTTTGGAGATACCTGATTCAGGTCTCCATATACCAGCCAGGACAGGAGCACAAGCAGCTGATGAACACTGGCGAAACGTCTGTATTTATCAGCTTAAATGAAAACCAGTTAATGAGATAAACATCGCTGGGAGAATCAGCAGCAATAATATAACATATGGGACAGACCTCCGGCAACTGGAGCTGTCCTGTGAGCTGAGTTAAGGGTGGGAGGCATGCTTGGAGGTAGAAGGTCCTCCAGGAAAACGGCAGCTCCTTCAACCCCCACGCACGGGCTTCAGATGTAGAAACTGCACCTTTACTAGGTGCACAGAAGGCCATGCCTTTCTAAGCTATCATTTTATCCATTATCTGCAAAATCCAAACAGAAAAACAAGCCGGCCTCCCAGATGAACATAAACACTAAGCCCTGGATGTTAGTAGGGAATTTTCCCCCCACTTGTACATTCTAACATAGGGCAATAATCCTTCTCCCCATAACAGATTTAGATTAGTAATGCCCACAGTATTAAAAGGGGCCTTTTGAGCAGGGAAACATGTGCTGGTAGTCTGGGAAGGGTGTTTACAACATGTGTTTTGCAGGTATTAATGCTCAAGAGGCACGGTGGTTTGTAAAAGCATAACACGTCCTGCCATTTCCCTGGGGCCACCGCTCTCCTCCCCTCCTCTGTGTCCCTTCTCCCTCTCCAGAGGCACAATTGAATCTGTAATTGTTTTGCTACAGGTATAGGCAAAGCCATAAAATACACCAGTTGGGACACAATTAGCGCTCTAAAAGACAGGAAAACCACATCTGGCAAACAAGTGTGAGAGCCCGGGGAGTGCTTTATTCAAAACTGAACTCTCCAAGGGGGAGAAATATGTTCCTGAGCATGTCTGAGCTTTCCAGCCATGTTTTGGGCTCTCACTCTCCCTTCCAGGCTGCTCTCGTTTTCTCACAAAATAAACAAATCTCTCCCTACCAAGATGCTGCATAAATCCTGGTCACATTAAGGCTGGCTCTCATCCCACGCAGACAAATGTCAATAGCAGTGAGGTCGCTGTGGTCATCCCCGAGGCTTTTCCAAACAAGCCTAAAGGTGTTTGTTCATCAAAGCCGAAACCTCCACCAAGGCTCTACTGCAGCACTGGAAACACATGTTTCCTAATACTCAGCGCACCCAAAACATTGAAACTTGACCAAAACAAACTTGGAAGTGAAAAGGGGGAATGTTCAAGGTTTGGTACTGAAATGAACTGTCCTGAAGTTACCGCTTCATATTTTATGAAGATGCAGATTATTCTGTCTGTTAACACTGCAATTATGCCACTGGTAGGTGTATATATATCATAAAAACTTTCCTATTTCTGTCTAGACCTTCCAGCATTTTCTCTAATCTCAAAGGATATATTTGGCCTAGAAAAAAAACTGTATGTTGATAAGAGAACAGAGAATCACATGGCTGAATATTGAAGTGGACTAACAGACTTGTGAAACAAACAACTTCTGTTCACCTTGCACAGCTTTGGGCACCAAACTCCAGAAATTAAATCCTCAAACATAATTTAGGGTTACTGCACGTGTGATCTTACTGACAATAAAAATATAAATGCACCTTCAACAGCTGCTTATAGGGGTCCAGAGTTACGAAGTCTATGAGAAGATCAGTTGATGGAAATAACTGATACCTTTGTGCCCAGATTCTGAAGGGAATGAGTTTTTGTTGATTTCCATAACTCAGAGGAGGAAAAAGAAGTTATTTATAAGACTAATGCAAAACATTGAGGCAAACAATTTCACTAATTCATTTTTTTAACTTCATCTTTGATTATATGTTCGCATCACTTATAAGCAGAGCCAGGACCTGGTCCCCCAGTTGTAACTCAAGTGCCCCTCTCACATCAATAACTAGGCTCAGAAAGCATAACACAAACAGGACGGATCTCACTTACAATTATTCATGTGTACTATCACCAGCAGACATAGTGCCTGTCTTGTGCCTATATAAAGAACAAAATCTCCCTCCTAACAACTCACTGAGGAAATAGCAACTTTATGTTATTATCACACATGAAACTTGCCTCTTAGAATATTAAAACCATAGAGTCTATAGGACTGACACTACACTGGGGAAAAAAAAGCCTTTAAACTCCACAAGTATTTTAAAGAATGTGTTTTTCATGAACAAATAGAACATGATTTCAGATGAAATTATCCACTTTAATTAATGTGAACTATGGTTATTTATTGACGCAAGCAGCACGCTGGTCCCATGGTTGTGGTTAAGGATCACACAGAATGCTGTAATGTGATTTACAGCTTTCACTGCTGGTATTGACATCAGCAGAAATGCCCAAGAAGAGCCAAAAGTCTAGAAATGCCTTTTGTCTTTTTTCGACCATTCTTTAACAGATATGTCACTGAGATTCTCCCCTATGGCTCAAGCAGTTACACTTTGGTTTTCTGTGGTTAATTAGAACAGCAGAAATCTTGTGAAATACACTGGCACGTATCTAAAAATCATAGTGACTCATAATGAACATAAAAGTTTGACCAGTTCCCTTCACTAACTGATTCATTAGAAATAACAGTAAAGAACGGACTTGAATAGTTTGGGGCAACAAAAATAGTTTAAATATGACTTTGATTAAATTGTTAGAAGTGATGACTGCACCTAAGTAGTCTGAAATAGTGGTGATAAGATGCTTGACATTGCCTCCCACAGAACTTGTTACAAAACACATACCAGCCAGATATACACTGAGTTAGTGCCAGTGGAGATTTACGATAAATAATTAATCCACAGAGTTAAGGGTGTGAAAGGACTCTCGCTGTCATTGCTTTCACTGGTAACAAGCAAGTCTTCAGTGTTTAGCAGCTCCACGCTCCTTACCGCTGTTATATAGCCTTATATACATTTGTTTATGTATATATACATATACACATAGTTTGTCTCTTACAATCGGCTTTGCACAGTAGCTGTACTGTGTTACTCAAGAGCATCAAGGTCAACCAGCCAATATTTGCATCAAGCTTCTCAGTGAGTTTTCTGTCTTCTAAATAAAGATATTTGAATGGAACGGTGCAGGAGAATAAACTCCACTTCTTTTGTGCAGAAATGTATTTATTCTGCTTCAGTGGCTATTTTGATAAACTACACTGGTTTTCCAGGGAATTTTTTTTCAGCAGGAGGAGGATATGTTTCTGGGACAAGGCTTGATTTCTGTCTCTATCTCCAAATTCTTAGCATGCATGCATAGAGTGGACCTGGATGAGCTGTGCTGTGCAAGAGTGAAGGGAGATAAACTTGCAGAAATGTCTCATAATAAAGAAAAACTTGTGCAAGCAGCATATTTTCTCCGAAATAAAAGCCTTTTGACCAACTTGGTAGAACTAAAAATTCCAAACTGCACGCACTATATAGACAAATAAGAGCATTGTTCACATTTGTCTACAAAACATGTTGCGAAACGTGTTTGAAATGCAACTTGTGTGTTGAAGGAACACCAGCAGTTTATGTTGGCTATTTCAGAAAATTCTCAATGAAACTGTCAGTTCCAAGAGCAGGCTGAAGAAATCTGCTTCCAACTCACAAAAATGACTGAACCAACAGTTTTTAATTGAATCTCAAATGAGTATAACTGTGCTTCACTCAGTAGTCAGCACCCCATTCCATGTAGATGCAGTTGGTTATAGGTAATAAGATTACTTCTGGGTTACTGCCTGTAGCCTCTAAAATACTGCCAAGAGGGAACACGCAACATGTTCTAGGGTTAAGGAAGCCTCGCACGGTGCCAACATCATACTGTGACATTGCCTGCAGAGTGTGAAAGGATTATATCCTGTCTTAACATACCATTTCACCCATGCCAGAAAATGGAAAAGACTCTAATCACTGAGTAAGTATGCAAGGCACTAAATATAAATCTAAACCGGTTTCTGCTGCTATATCAAGTTTCCCTTAAGAGCAGCTCTCCTCTGAACAGTGGCTCTGCAAAGTTTGTGCTCTAAGTTCTCATATTTATGGCATCTTGGTAATTTCCAGATGAAATCGAATCACACTATAAGTAAAGAAGTAGAGGGTTGGTGTTGTTTTTTTTTTTAATACAAGCCGTGCAAACTTACTCCAGTTCTGGATTCCTTCCAAGTCACGCATTACTAAACAACAAAGATTTGGCAGCCAGATTTTACAGCTAATTTTTTCTTTCGGCTGCCTGAGTCAGAACTGAATCCTAACTCTGTTCTCCTTCTTATATACTGGGTCTACAGAGGGAAAAGTAGATCATGGAAAATAAAACCAAGCAAAATCAGGACAAAACTCTGGTCCTTCCAAAGTGAAAGGCAAAGCACTAACTTTACCGGGGCAAGGGATTCACTGGTAACAGCTTGGGCAACTTGAACAAGTTACAATAATGCCATTTTCAGCATAGTGTTGTACTTACAATCATAGAATCATTTTGGTTGGAAAAGACCTTTAAGATCAAGCCCAACCATTAACCCAGCACTGCCAGGTCACTACTAAGCCATGTCCTCAGCACATCTCACGGCTTTGAAACCCCTCCATGCATGGGGACTCCACCACTGCCCTGGGTAGCCTGGGTCAGGCCTTGACAACCTTTGGGGGAAGACATTTTTCCTTATGTCCAAAGTAAACTAAAAAACAAAAATAAACTAAACTACTAAAAAAATTTAAATTTAGCATCGTAAGTCATGCAGAGCTCCTTTCTCCACTTCTCAAAGGGGTGATTCGTAGCACCAGAGAGACCTCAAGACAAACCATGCCTAATCTCACCACAGCTCAGGATGACTCCAGCAGATCCAAAAAGCTGTCTTAAGGAGTCGGGTGGCCACGCATCCCTGGGCTAAGGAGATATGGCAGGAATGTTTAGGATCGTCTCATGAATGTACAGGGTACGGGACCATGGATTCCCCATGCCAAAGGAGAGAGAAATGGTCACGCATCACATGGGAAACCATAATGTCAGGGCAGTACCACAGCAACTGACCCAGGGCTGCAGGCATACCTCACTCAGTGTGATTTAGCAGAAGAAAACGACAGCTCTTTGGAGGAACTGCCGAGGTTTGCCTACCTTGCCTCATTAAAAAAAATATATTATTAAAATAAAAGAGAAAAGAACAGATTTTGTATGCCTTTATATACTGGTATAAATATTTGGCAAGGTACGTCATTCTCTGCATCTTGATTTACTTAACATGTAAATGTGGTGACCTTTAAAAACTAGAACAAAATGTGCTAGAGAAGTTTTATTGTTATATTATAAAATGATCAAAAATATGTTCAGGAAGAAGAAAGGAGAAACCTTTTTTCCTAAGAAACAGTTAATGCTTATGCCCTTTAATTCTAGTTATAATTCTTAAAGTATTTTAATTTTCTCCTTAAACCCATCTAATCAATGTTATACTTTCTTCCATATTTCTTGTTTTCAAGAATTAATCAAGTTAATGTTCCTCAAAAAGGTGTAAATTTGTACTCAGTTATACTGTAGCTGCTTCTGATAACATCATTTCATTTTTGTCTGCCCTCTGATCAGGAAAACAATTTTAAACAATGCCAAGGGATATATATTATAGCCCAAAAAAGCAATCACAATTAGAAACTAAAGATTTAAGACCTCCAAAATCGCATCAGACATTTTTCCATTTAACAGTAAATCAAAGTAGTGTTTCCCAATCAGGCTTTAAAGTCAAGTTGAAATATCCTCAATAATTTGTGCTTCTTCCCAGAAAGATTTAAGTTACCCACAAAAGAAAGTAAAGAAACTCAGCAGCTGCAGCAGAACACAATGCCTGAAAAAGAAACCACAAGACCATGTGTGAATGGAAGTGGAAAAGGCAAATTAATGAATATACAGAATAAAGATTATTGGTAACCTGAAAAGGCCAATATACTAGAAGATACTTACTGATAGATGAAACTTGCTAGTAAATTAAGATTGTTAGGAATTAAAGAATGCTAGTGAATAAAGAAATCTTGGGAAAGGTGTTTTCAGCCTTTGTGAGATTTTGAAGAAGACTACAGATTTTTCACATTTCCTTACATGACGCATTTTCCCTACACACTTGTAATCCAAACTCTGTTCTGATAATCAGAGTGAAGTACTTAACACACACAAAGAAAAATTTGCAATTAATTTCAGTAAAATTAAGCAAGATGCTGTTCTATGGATTTTGGATCTTTCAGTACTAACCCAAAAGGCTACTATTTTCTTGCTTCAGAAGACATTTTCTAGATGTCTTAGCTGATTTATGAGCAAGTCCACCAGAAAGGGACAGTTCTGCTTCCCTCCTCTAGTCCAACTGAGTGCCTCCACTGCTTTCCTCCAGCAGCTCTAACATTTGTCTGAATTCCTCCACAAGATAGTTAAGTTCATTAAACTGGCAGGAAATCAACACAACAAAAAAAAGGAAAAATTTTCTACCAGTCCCTGTCCTCATCAAGGGAAAAAATCAACTCATCAAGGGGGAAAAAAGACAGTTTTCACTCCAACTGGAGAAGAAGACATTGTATGGACAAGCCTTTGGTGGTCCCTCGAGCACAGAGGAGAGCAGAAGAGGGAGGCTGCCACCTGTGTGATGCCCAGTGCTGCTGTGGGAGCTGCCCACCAAGCTCTGGTCATCTCTGCCAGGTGAATGTTGAATGCACAGAGAAGAGCCCCAAGGTCTTTGCAGCAGGACACCAGGGCCCTAATCCTATATGTGGTCATATCTCCAAGTACCACTTTCAGTATGACTCTAGTGCAGGCTGACACTCAAACACAACAGAACTATAATTTAAGGGTGATTTCATATTACAGATTCTCAGTACTAGGTATTTTGTCCTTGCATTGTAGCAAATCTGCTTCATATTTGGCAATTTTTGACTTCTGTTTACTTTTTTAACACAACACAAAAATAGAGCTGTTGGACCAGCTCTTGCCACCCAAGTAAAACTTCATCTCTGAGACCATCACTGGAACAAACCATTTGTCTGTCCAGAGACAGAGGCAGCTATTCTTTGCTCTAAGTGAAACCACTGACTCAAGCACTGAAATACAGACAAGCCAAACATAACAATGAATTCAGTATTAATTAAAATACCAATAGTAATAACGGTAAATTGCAGTAACATTTATCATTTCAACGGTCTTTTTAAATCTAAAGTTTTATAATTCCCTATAGGAACTCTTGAAGACTATGAAGAACAGCCAGATCCTTGTTCAAACTATGGGAGCTCACAAACACACAGGATGCCACATGATTTAAAATCTAATTTCAAATATGAGCTGTAAGTAACTTCAGAACAAGGAAGAGACATGAGAAATGACAAAGCTTGCAACTCCAAATGCACACAAGTTATGCCAGTGAGAGCAATAAGAACCACAGTACTTGAGCCATTTCCTCTCATGTCCACTACTACCATGGACAGGCGGTGCTTGTATTTTAATTTTCTTTCTAGGTGAAGGTGACAGAGGAAAGAGTATGGATATGTGGCAGCAGTTAGGGATCCAGGAAACAGCAGGTGTTTGATGAAGGACAGCTTTGAGGTGGAAAAGGCAGACGTACTGAGCGGGGGGGATGAGGGAAAGAAGTCATGTCTATGAGCAGGTGGTCCCTGGGGCTTGTCAAGTGACTGGATGGATGTGGACGTGATTGACAGCTTCTGTGCTGGCTGTCAGGGGGGCTTGCTTCAGCTGAAGGAAGTTGCCAGGGACATATGGCAGGAAAGGGATAGCCAAATTTTAGGAGCACGTTGACAATGTAGTCTATAAAAATACCTTCTCTGGAGCTTCTGGTGCCTGGAGAAGCTGCAGGAGGGGAAGGGGCAGAATATCTCCCACCCCAGTGCCCTGATTACAATGCAAGCCTAAGGTAAGCTCTCCAGAGAGGAAAAACAAGCCGAGGATTCCCAGAATGACAACAGTGACTGCCCTGATCTCAGAGCAGCCCACACAGGCACCTACGCCCCACTGCCACTGCAGTTCAGGTCTGCAAAAGATCCTCATCTCATGATTAAAAGCCACCTGAGAAAAGCATGTTGCTAGTAGGAAGATAGTCACAGAAGAAGGTTTCCTGCTCTCAGGGAGCCTTGAGAAACCAGCATCACAGCTGTGAAATCTCCATCTCAAAGGGCAGGTGACTCTGGGAGGGTTGCAGAAAATGTGGTGGGGCACAGCACCTGCATGGGAATAATGGAATCATAGAATCAAGGACTGCTTTGGGTTAGAACAGTTCTTTCAAGGTTGTTTAGTCCAAACCCCCTGCAGGGAGCAAGGACACCTTAACTAGAGCAGGTTGCTCAGAGCCCCAACCAACCTCACCCAGAATGGTTCCAGGGACGGGGCATCGACCATCTCTTTGGGCAACCTGGGCCAGGGTCTCACCATCCTCAGTGGAAAAAATGTATTCCTCGTATCTGGTCTAAATCTCCCCTTTCTTAGCTTAGAACCATCAACCCTTGCACTGTCACAACAGGCCCTGCTAAAAAGTCACTCCCCATCTTTCTGACAGGCCCCTTGAAGTACTGAAAGGATGCAATGAGGTCTCCCTGGAGCTTTCTCTTCTCCAGGCTGAACAACCCCAACTCTCTCAGACTGGCCTCACACAGAGAGGTTCCAGCCCTCACATCATTGCTGTGGTCTCCTCTGGCCCTGCTCCAGCAGGTCCATGTCTCTCCTGTGCTGAGGAATCCAGAGCTGGCCCCAGCACTGCAGGGGGGTGTCCCCAGAGCAGAGCAGAGGGACAGAACCCTCTCCCTCAACCTGCTGCCCACACTGCTGAGAATGCAGCCCAGGATACTGTTGTCTTCTGGGCTGTGAGCACCTTCTGGTCTGGGACATAGCATCTGTGTGGGTCACAGCCTCACACTCCCTCCATCCCACGTGGACAAGCAGGACAGCAGGACACAAATCAGGCCCGGAGCCGAGGCCGCGATGCAGCTGCAAGCCAGCATGGGGAAATGAAAGGAGTCCTGGCCTCTGGCCAACCTCAAAGCAGTCCTGCAAACAGCAGCTCATCCATGCGCGCTGCACTAACCCATCTACCCTACACACACTGAAACTTCCATGGAAGTAGAGATCCACAGAGTTTCCTACTTCTTTTCATTAATAGAATTTGCCTACAGGAGTTTTGGAAGTGTTCAGACAACCATTGTTGTCATGTTCCCACACTCTGCAGATTCTCTGCTGTTGCAAAACTCAGAGGCAATGACACAAAGCAATATAAGTTCAAAAAACTTAAAGAATCTCATCATTTGTCCCAAATCTGGCTCAGGCCTCTCTCACACTCTGCGTAGATGGCCCCTCCAAGCTCGTAAATGTCTACACAGAGACCAGTGCTGAACAGGCTGCTGACAGATTAAAATGCCTGTTATTTCAATATATATTCTGCATAGATTTTGAATGCTTTCTCAATTACACAGAAGATAACATCCAAACAAACAAGAAATGGGTTTAATGATAAGTCCTATCAGCTTGCAGATGTTAGGTAAGTGTCTCAAGGTTTGGCCAAAGTAAATGGAGACAAAGCTGAGATGTACATTTTGAAATAAAAAGAAATACAGATATTAGCTTGATGATAGCGATTTCAATGGATGACTTGCATATGACTGTGAAAGCCATGCAAATACCGAGATTGTCTTGTGGGGATGGATTATATATTATTACAGTCCATTAGGTTCATCTTCTAAGTCTCACCATTTTAATGGCACACTTACCATCAAGCAAATATTGGAGGACAATATCAGTTTTCTTACTTCTTTTTCAGCATTTCAGATCCTCCTAAGCCTAAATTTATCCAAGACCAGTCTCAGAAAATTTCTATTTAGGTTAAAAGAGACTCAACAATTCATTTCACTAGTGCAAAGAAAGCTACTGCATGACTCTACAATAAAACCTCTTAACGCATGCACTGGGATATTTCACCACCAGAGTACAGAAGCTGATGGAGGAGCAGTGGCTCAACCTGATGGATTCATTATAATCCTGCTGTTGAAGAACTGAAGAGTCCTTCCACCCAAAAATACTGGTCAAAATATTAACTACCAATAAATGGAGAGAAGAGCCTCTGTAGAGCCTAGCACCGTGGCAAAGAACCCTGCTGCCTTCCAAAGATGCTGGCAGACAATGGGGGAGAAAGCTACCAAGTTTCTCCCTACAGGGTGTTGTAAAAAAATTTCCTCCAGTTTCACTCCATGAGAAAGTCAGTTGAAGGCCCCAAGTCTCTCCTGGTTTCTTGCCAAAGCCATGTGAAAATACAATTGTTGCCTGATTTCAACACATAATATGACACAGACTTGATAAATACCGGGCTCAAGTTCATAGGCTTTAGAAAGCTGTTTCATTGCATGTTTAAAGGGCTTGATCCTGTTCCAGCTGAAGTCAATGGACGTTCTTTCATTTACCGCAGGACAAGGTCCCAAAGACTTGAAGGAATCCAGCCTTGCAGTTATAAAATGACATCTCTCATGAAGAGAAAAGTTCGAGGCTCCTGAAAAAGCCTGCCTGACAAAATGCAAATCAGTTACTCGGTGCAAACCCATTTTACAGTGCAGTGCAAAATATCTAATTTCATTTTGCTTTGCTTTGCTTTGTCTGGTTTATCTCTTCTTGGATTAAGGATTCCCAGCATTTTCACTATACTGTTCTTCAATGTCCTGCAGCTGGACCTGCTGGAAAGGACTGTCAAGTACTTGCACGCAAACCTAAAGTAACAAATGTTAGCCCTGAAGAGAGGCTCAGGTATTAAGCACAGCAACGTGGCCTCAGTGGCTTGGATTTGGTTGTTCTTGAAGGGACAGTTTTAAAAGTTTAATAAAATAGATGCTATCTAGAACTGAAGCTAGCTTATGCTCATTGAAGTTTTTCTTCTGCAATATAAACCTATCAGTTAGAAAAGTAAACAAAAAGCAAGCTCAAAAAAAGTCATAAATAAAAAAAAGGTAAATGAAAATTAATATGTAAAGTACCTGAACTTATTTTTTCATTTAATATCAGGCTAACATTTGTTGTGGAATTCCTTATGAATGCTTCTCCTAATGGGATGTAAAAAAATAAAGCTCTTCTTGGGCCTGAAATTTATGACGCCTATGTCAAGTTAGTATAAATGCATCCAAGGTTACTGTGTCATGTTCTCATAGTTAAGAAATAGAATCTCTAAAATTGGGATTGCTGCTAACGTGTGGTTCAAATAACAACTTCTGCTACAAAGCACAGGAAAGTTCATCGGCGAGTCAAGGCCAAGTAGCTCCTGAGTACAGCACCTTGACTCATGGGCACGTTGCTTCTTCAAGATGATGATAAAAGAAATATGAAAATGGTTTATGGAGCACCAAATACCTGAGCCACACATTCCAAGAGCGGTTCTTCAGATGCAATGAAAGCAACAGCAGCCTTTGAAATGCAGGAGGGGCAAACAGGGTTATATAACTAGGGGTGAATGACGTGGATCTACTAAAAATAAACATTTCTGTTCCAAACTCTGACATCTTGCTTCCACTTTATCTCGT
This sequence comes from Brachypteracias leptosomus, assembly GCA_013401335.1. Taxonomy (NCBI): domain Eukaryota; kingdom Metazoa; phylum Chordata; class Aves; order Coraciiformes; family Brachypteraciidae; genus Brachypteracias; species Brachypteracias leptosomus. The sequence continues at coordinate 112,244 of VYZX01007090.1, read as the reverse complement.
AAGTCACACCACGGACGCAAAGAACTGCTATCCAGTGAGTAACGGAGGCATAACCTGGTCCTCAAAGAGAAGAAGCTCGGCACACAGATGCTGAAAGGGCAGCACATTGACACTTGGAAGTTACTCAGCAGCTACCCCAATTTTTGTTCCTTCTTTAAACAGAAGTCCAACAAACCTCGAGTTTCCGATAACAAATGTCGTCCTTTGGGAGAAATCTCTTCCTACTGCCACTGTACAATCCATAAATTTGACAGGAAATCAATCCCTATCACTGCAAGAGTGTTTTAAAGAAAACCCCCATTGAATTCCCTAAGAAAGTAAAGAGAATACCAAAAGAATCAAAAATCCGTAGCCTGAAATTATTTTAAATGTACAACCTTCCAATGGTTTCTTTCCAAAATCAGAAATCCCACTGATGGATCATCAGTTGAACTTGATGATCTTAAAGGTCTTTTCCAACATAAATGACTCTATGATTCTATAATTCATTGCCAGGGGGTTGGACTAGATGACCTTTAAAGGTCCCTTTCAACCCAAAGCATTCTATGATTCTATGATTATTAATCAGATATTTCTCACATAATAACAATAAGGACATCTAGCATTCTGGGGATAGATTTTGCTTTCCAATGTGCCCTGAATCTCCCACTGTGTAAGTCTGTCCAAACCTCTCAGCCTTGGAGATATTCTACAGATTCCACAGCTTAACAGAAAGGACCATACTGAGATTTGCTCTTCCTTGGTGAGTTGACACTTGAGTTCTTGACACTTGATAAGAAGTAGTTGCCATGATTTCAGCAGGACTATCTGACAGTAACAACTGAAGGAGGGGGATGCACAGCACTGTTCTCAGGAAGAGCCAAGGATTTTTTAAAAGTCCTGCAAATTCTCAGAGACCTAAAAGACAATAGCAAGGACACAACTTCTGGCCACACCATTCAGGAAGGCAGCAAGAACCAACACTTAAAAAATAATAATAAAGTCATCAGATCCTCTACATATGATATCATGTTGATATCCTTCAAAGTCAGAGGGAGCTCAAAGCCCCCTTCACAATGGAGTGCCCAAATCACTGTTCCACCAACCTGGTGGTGAGAGGACTTTCCCTGCTTTTGCTTGTCTATTGTGCTGCCAGGTAACAAAAATGGAGGAGTTGTGGGACTGAAAGGGGAAAGGTTACAAAGAAAATTGATTCCTCAGCATCATGTCTTCAATAGCAACTTCTTGCTGCCAAGACTTGATACATGTAATATCAGACATTTAACTTCAAAACATCTTAAGTCCATCCTGCAGGACTTGCCTATTGTGCCCACACATGCTATAGATTAAGCCACAGTCACATTCTTTTTGCCTTTTTTTTTTCAATCTTGAGTGCAAAGCATCTTGCATTAATTCCCACATAGTGGTAAAATTCCAACACCCATTCCGTCTGGTCTACAGGCTACTGCTCTGACCACTCATCCTGAAGATGGGTAATGAGATGGTGACATCAATGAAGATAAGAACAAGCTGGGTTCCCTACTTCTTGACTAAATTTCTCTAAAAGCCTGGCTATCGGGAAGGCAGCACCACAATCATCTCTTCCATCAGTAACATTTGAAAAAAAAAAGAGAGTTACAGCAATCAAATTCTGTGGGGACCGAGGCCTGCCAGCATGTGGGAGGATGTGCTCTGAGGATCTACGTGCCGTTCCTCTTCCTTTCTGGCTTCCAGCAAGAGCCAGACATCTCGCAGTCAGGCTGAGGCAGCTGGGCACACAGGGAAGCTGAAAAACAGAGAAATTTCTGAGTAAAAGGGGGACGGCCAGTACATTTTCATTACTTCCACAGTTGAGCTGATGATATTTTGGTAGTGCAGTTTTGGATTTCGGCACTGAAGTCTGCCTCGCTGCTAAATCCTTTTTTTGGATTTGGCCTTAAAACCTTATGTTCAGCAGCATTTGTTTTATCTTTAAGACTTAGAACACAAGGAGAATTTGGCTTGACTATTTTCTTTCTTCATTCACACTAGGAATCCTGTGAATTCATGTGGATGGATATATGATAATAATCTCTCCTTTAAATTCATCGCCAGTGTAGGACACCGAAGCTGCACAGCCACACAGCACAGATAGGAAGCGACTAGCATTTAAGGACATAAAATGTACCTCCAGATTTCTTGGTTTTCACTATAATATTTAACTAGACTTTTGGTAGCAGAATGTAAGCTCTTTTAAAAATAGTTTAGACAAGCCATTGTACAGAAAACATTAAAGCATATTAGCTCATGAATAAAAACTAACACAGAGTAATGTATTTTCCAAGCTATGCAGTTACTGAAGTTGTGGCTGTGAGACCTGTAACTCAGTCTCAAAAGACTTAAGGAAATTATACATAATGGGCCAGCAAATTCTATATAATAGGGACATTTCTGTTCTGTTTTATACTTTTTAATTCATTGTATAAGTGTAATGGAGCAGAAGTAAATGCTATATGCTGCTTTTATTTAAGCACTCATTAAAGAGTAAGAACAATTCAGACTAAAAATACATTTCTAAAAGTAACTTGATAGTAAATATTTACTGGTAGAGCTTTATCCTGTGGCTGCTGAAATAACAGATGTGAAATTGGGACCACCTTGATTAGAATACTTTTTTTAAAAGCTTTGGAGTAAAATAAGTAATTATAAATGTGTAAGTATTTGCATTCATTCACTGTATATAAAAACATATCATTTTCTACAGCATGAAGCTGCAATTGGAGCGTGCACCCAATTGTGACTGTTCTTCTGCAGGAATCTTTATATATTACAAGGACAGGCATAAAATACATTTTTAGTGAATTCAAATGATTTTTGTTTTTAGAAAAACTGTCATAGAGATTTTCACCACAGCATAGTACAATGAAACAAATATAGTATGTTCAGCACTTCCGTAAAATACCATAATTTAGTGTACTTGAGACAGATAAAGAACACAGTGAAAGGTAATTAAGAGACGAGTGGACAAATACTGTAAGAAATGGGTAAAGATAAAGCAAGTTTCTGAAGTGCGATGGAAAGTCTCTTCAGTGCAGCGATGTCGTACAAGAAGAGAGTACCAGATGGCAAACTGGCAGAGCGCGCTCCTCTGCCAAAACGAGTGTGTCAGGAGAAGGAGAAAAGTAGAATTAGACGAACGGAAGGAGATAAGAAGTGATTTGATTTGGAACCACTAGAGCTGTCAGAAGATGAGGAGGAGTTTGGCTGAACTTTGTGAAAGTGAGAAGCATCCTGCAAAGCAGGGCAACGAGTTTATGCTCCTTCAGTAAAATCTAGCACTGTGTGTGCTCCCAAGGCAGTCTGAATGTGCTTAGCTACCAGAAAATTCATGTCTATGTTATAGGGGCATAAGAGAGTAAGTCCTGCTTCATAACCTGACTAATTAACTTGTGTGCGCCCTGAATAAACATGCATATAACAGCAGCTCAGTGCAGGCACCACTACCCAATACTGTCCTGTGCTATCTAAGCCAGGAAAGACACAACAGAAAGAAATGTTTCTGTGAATGTAGCAGGAGATGGTGATGCAAAAGAAAGTGTCGGTGAGGTCAGGGTGATGCAGTGATGGGCAATTCTGTGAAAAGTGGTCCATAAACTTCAATTACGAGCCTCACATTGATGAATTAAAACATAACTGTAAATATCAAGTAGATCTTTCATTGCTCTCATTGTTGATAGGCTAAGTCTGGTATAGACAACACAGCCACTGAGTTCAACAAAGAGGAGAGTATTTTTAGCACTCTGCATCAATTCAACTAGATGTAGATGCCCCAACACTGGATGTGTTCAAAGTCAGATTGGATGAGGCTTTGAGCAACCTGGCCTAGTGGGAGGTATTCCTGTCATGGCAGGAGAGTTGCAACTAGATGATCTTTAAGGTCCTTTTCAACTTGAACCATTCTACGATTCTATAACTCAACAAATGTGATGTCACCCATGCCAGTTAGTGCAGGAGCCATCTGAGAGTCATACTCCAACATGCATTGTCTTCCCTATTGCTTAGAATCAAAAGCCCATGAAATACGTGGGCATTTGCCCACCCACTGTATCCCACTTAGCAATCTCTTCACAATATGCATTTAATAAGCATATTAATAGACATTAATAGACTATGTATACACAAAGCTTATGAATGGAAACCAAAACAATATTTTAATGAGGTTTACTGGGAGAAAGCACAGAATAAGGATGTCAAACGTTAAGAAAATAATTAAATTACTGTCCAGTTGTAAATTCCTAACTGCTTAAAATAAATATATATGCAGCCTTTAGAAATCTATCTGATGTTTATATTTGAATTTTCTGTTTAAAATAAATAGCCACCATTTAGTGTTATTCTAATAAATAACCACCATTTAGAGGAATACTAAATGGTGGTTATTTATTCTAAATAGAAGGTAGTTCAAAGAACTTTTTTAAGTTGTGAGATGAGCAAACTGTCTTCTAATAGCAATTTGATGAAAATTACTATTTAGAAAGGGAGTAAGAACAACGGTGAAAGCATATACTCAAGATTTAAAACAAATTTTAGTAGATATTAATAGAAATCATGTTTGAAATATAATAAAATCTCCTTTATGTGATATGTTGCTGGATATCCTTGATCTTACTAAAACTGTTACCAAAAATTCCAATTTACTTTTCTTGGATTACACTGTTTATTTTAGCTTGTTTACACTCTGTATCCTCTCAAGTCAATCTCTACTTTGACCTTCTAGCCTTTCTTTTTGCAGTAGCCCTTTGCTGGAGCTGTTTCTGTAAGCGGCTGCTTCCTACCTTCCCTGGCTGCAAAATGGCATATGGCTCGTAGGAAAAGCAGCGTGCCTCACTGCTCTGCAGGCTTTAAGGAGGCTCTTTTCAATGTGAATAAATGGAGAGAAATGGCAATGAGAAGAACAAAGTCAAACATCGCTCAACAAAAGCTCACTCCAGAGCCCAGACAGCCCTTTCTGCCACTAGAAATGCAAACAAACCATCTACTAATCATTCGTATCCATGGCTAACAGCTTAGAGGCATACAACAACTACCATAAACCTGTTTTTCTAAGGTTTATTCCTACCTATTCCCATAATCCTGTGCTGAAACTGATGGTTACAACTGGTTTAGAGCAGCAGGATCAAATCCTCACTTGAAACCATCCCATTTTTCATGTAAAGAAGTAAGACTCTCTAGTACATAAATGGTAAAAAAATACCAGACTACTAGTTAATATAAAAGTAACGTATGTGCGTGCCATATTATCTACTGATTTATAACCCAGCAGCCTGGTTAGCTTGATGCATGTTACTAATGCTGTACGGTTCCAAATTTCATTTCACCTGGAAAACAACACCGTGAGGCAGTAAGAAATAAGCAAGTTTGACTCTTTGGGATAAATAACAGTATGTGCATGGCTGTGGCTCCTGCTTCACTGCAGTCATTAACATCATCAAGTTTGAATGAGTATCTTAGCTCAAAGCATTTTTAAGAGGTGAAAAACACACCTTCTCTTCCCTTAGAAAAACCTCAAATCTTTTTCTTAGGTCTATTTTAGACCACACAAGTTCATACACATCTGAAAGATCTAGAAGAAAAAACCTTTAATCAGTATTATCGTAGATGACAGAGTAAAGATTTCTTTAATTAATGGTCCTCTCTGGCAACCTGTGCCACTGTAAAATTAGCTCCGAATTTGTTCTGCCATGTTTATGGGCTCCAGTTCAAAAATCTATGAAGTGTGGAGTATTTTACAAGCTCCTACAGCAACACAGAAAAGCAGGTGGTTGGACACAGTATGAGAAGAAAATAAATGCAACCATTTATCTAGAACAATTTGCAACCCACTAGGAGATCTCAGCTACCAAAGGAGTGACAACTTCAGGATATCCATCTAGCAGCACAGCTATAGATTGATTTGATTTTCACAAGAAATCTGCAAAACAATTATGCTGCCAAGGAGAAAGAAATTGCATGCACACTCTACTGCGTCCGTTACTCCCAGGTCAGTATCTACATGAATTTATGTATCATGTAACCTTAGTCTTCTTGCCAGGTTTTCATCAAGCTCTCTGCTTTTGACGTTACTCAAGTCTGTCAGTGACTCTGCAATAGTTAAGTAACTAATTAATTGCTTTGCATGCCTGAATAGCAAGGAAAGCATTGCCACGGCTGACTTTGCTTATATCGTGGAATATATAGCCACGATCTGAGATCAGCATCAGTGCTCATTAGAAGCTGTGATCTACGTATGGACCAAGCTCTGCAATGGGAGTGTTTGGGAGGGTAAGCTGCTCCCTGTCTTCCCCAAATAATTTCCTATCCACAGAAGCCTGTCCAAAGACCAAAATCACAGATTCACAGCATGGTGGGGGTTGGAAAGGACCTCTGGAGATCATCTCATTCAACCACCCTGCTAAAGCAGGGTCACCCAGAGAAGGTTACATAGGATGGTGTCCAGGCAGGTTTGGAATCTCTCCAGAGAAGGAGACTCCACAACCCCTCTGGGCAGCCTGGGCCAGGCTCTGACACCCTCACAGAGTCATTGAAATCATTGTACCACTGGGTTACTCCTTTGTGAGGCACCATAAGGGCAGAGATCTATAAGGATGCCAAGGTGTATAGGTCAAAATGGGACTTAGACTGACGACCAGATGCTGCAATCTTCTCAAGTTCTGCGGATTTAGGTTTTTCTGTTTCGAACACTTCAGCTGCCTGGAGTTTGTTCTGATGCTTCTCTCCAATATTACATTTCTCCCCACAAAATAAAGCATTTTGCCTGCTTCAGATAGCATTTTGAAAAGCTAAATTTAGGCCATCCCCAATACATGTTCACACATCACTATTATTCTTTTGCATACTGTGCAGGTGTCTTCACAAGGACATTAGTCAACAAGATGGGACCTCAGAGCGGCTGTTTGAAATCTGTGACACTGTTCTCCAGATATCGCTAGGTACAGATGCAGGTGCAGATGCAAGTCCATCAGGCACAACTGAAAAGTCCTTCAAGGCTTATAAAACATGCAGTACATCTCTTCCTAGCATGGCTTTATGACTGTGACTCTGCATCTCTGTAAAACCACACAACAACGAGGCACAGATCTATTGTATTACTCTAGGCACACATCTTTTTTTCAGTTGGGCTAGAATCTTTTTAATTTTTTCTTTTTCCTTTTTTTTTAAAGTAGTTCTGACCATAAAATCAATTTACACTTATCTATTGTTTGGTCTTCTAAGCAACTTGGCTTGACAGTTCAGCATTCCCCTAATGTAACTTATAACTTCTTAAGGGCAAACTGTTCTCAGACTACTTAAAATTCAAGACATGAGGCAGGGGGTCTACTCTGTGCTTTACTCCAACGTGAAGCACCACATAGAAGTTGTGCTGTTGGGCTTCTCTATTTGCTTCTAATAATGGAACGCTGCAGGTGAAGTTAGGGCAGAAGAGTTACATATTTCTAGCCTCTTGGAAAAATTTGCCAACCCTGCTTTGCTCCAGTTCTGTGTCTTATTAGGCTTCTACTATCATAGGCTGTCACCTCTCTGCTGTAATATTTTTAATTTTAATGCAAGCAGCTTGTTTCTGAGCAAATGATGAGTTTAGGAAGTCAAAACACGACTTATTTTGAGTTTTGACCTGACCACTTACAAGATCTTTCATCTGGGATGTGTCTCTCTATTACTCAATTTATGCATCTATAACAACACAAGTAATGATGTTCATGTTGCTGTATAAACAAAGCCAAGAAGCGGGACGTGTGAGATGAAAACTACTTCCATTAGTTTCTGCCCAAAGCAGAGAACAATACTTCTCTGTCACTCCAAAGTCCGTCCCCAAGCTTGCTCTCAGCAGGAGGGACAGCAAATTTCTTCTGTTATGGGACACGTTCCCTGAAGGATATTATGAAAAGTTCAGTGAACATAAACTTCAACAGGTTCATTAATAATTAGTTAGTTTAATGTCCTTAACATGGTAAATGAACAAGTAGGTCATTGATACAGCCTCAAGTGACTGACTTGGCATAAGCAAATAACATTCACTTCAGCACAATGAAATTTAGGGTGTACTTCTAGGAACAAAGAATGCAGCCCATATTTATAGGATGGGGGATTCCTAGGAAACAGTGGCTTTGAAAACAGCCTGACAGATACTGTGGGTGTAAAGCTGAATAGGAGCTCTCAGTTCAGTGCGCTCTCTGAAAAGACCATCCCTCTGTTTTTGAATGCATAAGAAGAGAACATCCTTTGTAAACGAGGACTCTTTCCCACCATCAGGTCTGACCTGGCCGTGTCTCCTGGAGAAACTATACAGTGAAACAATCAGCAGAATAAATGTGTCAAGAGCATGGCTTGCATGTGGGGTTTTTTTAAAACCACCTTTTAGATGCTGTTCTTATCACACTTAAATAAAATGCTTTCCTAATGTAAAAAGAGCTTATAAAATGAGACTAGGGTACAAAAAATCATGGAAAGGAAGTAATGAAACAACTTGTCTATAATTAGACTTATGCTAACACTTTTTTCTGTACCTTGAAGAATAACAGAGATTGTAATCAACAATCTGGTTAAAATGCAGATAGTCTTGTGCTGTCCAGTGATTTTTCATACTCTGTGAGAACAACTTTACTTCTCCCCAGTCAAAATTTTGCTATATGTTTGAGATAATCTCTTCAGTAAACTCATATAACTCCCATATAACTCTCCTCTTTTCCTACTACATATCAGAGCATGAAAAAAAGCATCTAGATCATACTCTGTGATTGTTAATGTTTAGACATCTGAATATACAGCCTTTGAGTTGATGAACTAGTTTTTTTTCTGCATTGGGAAATATCCCAAGACCTCAGTCATTAACATGTAAGAAGCCAAAGATTAAATATGTTCCTCCATAGAGAGCTATCTATCAAACCTATCTACATACATATGCACACACACAATGTATTTCAGACTCACATGCTAGTGCTAACAAGTTTTGTAGCCAAGCCACATTCCATTTTAAAGAGTTAGTTTTATAGATCCCCATTCAGTGTCCCCTCTTAGAAATTTAGTTTTCAATTAAATCGAAATACTTTGAAACGCCTCGGCTTTAAAAAATTTTTTTAAAAAAAGATAAAAAGATAAAACTTTCCTCCAAGACCACTACCAGCCTTTTTTACATGACTCATATGAAATGGCACATTTGGGACTTTTGTCACGGTGCTCTGAAACACAATCTGCTGCTCTTTAAGGCCTTGGGTGGGGAAAGGAGGGATTGAGAGCCAAGACAATGTACTCGAGGAATTTGGCAGTACACAAAGATGCAGGAAAAATGAAGCAGATGTAGGGGATGCAGGGTAATGCTGGACACAGGGTCTTGTCGTTTAAACTTGATACTATTTTCAAACAAAATTTGCCATCAGTTTTAGAGAGCCCAGGATATGAGCAGACTACTTTTTTGGAGTATAATATGCCAGTGAAAAAGAAGACAAAAAAATAAAAGCACAATATCCAACACACATTGCTTATAAAAGGTTGTGTGTTACTTCAGTTATCAATTATGTTTGGTACTTAAACTGAAAAGGCACTTGGATCATTCCCTTAATTCTGATAATACTCTAGTTATTGCATTCTTATGTATTTATGTTTCAAGAGTAAAAAATTGTAATAATAAAGAAATCACTTCAAAGGTTTGTTCACTTGGACTCACATGAGAGTACATCATTTTTCCAATCCCTTATTAAAAATATTTTTTAAACTAAACAAAAAAATCCCTTAAGAAAACACATTGTTCAACATTCAGAAAATGCCAAATCTCTCTGGCATTAAAAATCCAACATCTTTACTTGATGAAACTCCACTTGCGTTCTCCACTCCTCGTCACAAACTATTGCAGTAAACCACACTGGATTGAGAGCCTAAATATTACACAGACTTCCATTCATTTTCAACTTCTTTTCCCCAGTGTCAAAAGGAAAATTCTCCTTTCTTCTTGAAGAAATCACACAGGTAGCATCTCCCCCCCATCGTCACGGGAAATACCCCCCGCTCTTCGAAAGTTCTCGAATTAAATATTTGTCACAGCTGTTCCGCAGACACAGTATGTCTGCTGTCTACCCTGGAGTGAAAACAAATCGCAGCCAGTTTGCTGGTCACACGTTCCAACTGGGATTTTGCCATCTGTCATTGTGTTTGCAGAGCTATTTAGATTTCCAGTTCATACCAAACAAATTCCACCTCCAGTACCAGGAGGACTTCAAAAGGCGGCTGGAGAGATCATATAGATGGGGAAACGTGCCCAAGAGTCAGGGGCCCTGCATCTGTTCGCAGCTTTAAATATTGTTGGGCATAATTGTATTAAAGGCTCCTGGAGAGGGGTTGGGTCGATGTTACCAGATACAGCAGTGCAATAAAACCAAAACGCCCTCGCCCGATCATTTCCTGGGCTATTAGCTGCCCACACTCTGGTTACGTACATTAAACTGTGTTAAGCTTTATATACAGTGCAAAATTCTGCTAAAAACACGATCTTAAATACCATTAGTTAAAGGTATTTTGAGTTAATTACGCCTGAAAATGGAGAACCTCAAACCATTTTACAGACATCTAAATTCTCTAAGGGTTTGAGTGTGAAGAAGATTAAAGAGTGGGTTTTTTCCTCTTTCCTAGGGCTCTCTCAGCAGTACTTCATTTTCTAGACAGTGCCTATGAACCCTGGGCAGAAAAGTATTTAAGTTTTTTGGACACAAACCAAACAGAGGCTGATTTGATGCCTATTTCATCTCACCAGTCCTCACTGAAGATGGAACTTAAGCTTTTGGTTGTTCCTCCTCTCTCAAAAGCAAAGCCTGTGCAAAGCTGCCAACTCTCATTCTTTTTGAATGAGACACTCTCATTTATTGTTTCAATTTCAATCTGCCCGAGGCCGAAAATAAAGACAGTCACCATTGATTTTAGGCAGATATTTAGAAACCCACTAGGATTCTTTCTAAGTCAATTAGATGATCATAAATTGGCAACTCAATAAATTTCCCACTGGGGATTAGGTTGTTGCACCAAAACTTCATACTCCCTTCACCCAAACTTGCACAGGTTTTGATAGAACAGGATGCCCAAGGAAGTGGCAGTGAGTGGCAAATGAAGGAAAATGAAAAAGAAAATAAGGCAAGTTCAGAGCAAACTCTTCAAAATGTCCCATCAGGCAATGGGAACAACCCCAGAAATGTAAAATGTTCCTAATTATATTTTGGATGTACTTGCCCTGTGACAAGCTTGGCCTTGAAACTCGTCAGGAAGCAAAAAGCAGAACAAAATAATAAATTCAGATACACCAGAGACAGAACTTCTGACCATTTTAAGTACTTTGATGTGTATACAAACAAGTGGCATGCAGATGCTTTGCTTTTTCACTTGCCAGCTAGCTCAGAGCAGATGGGTTTGAAGAAGTATTCCAAAACTGCTGCACATAAGGACAGAGATCCCCAGAGGTGCTAATAATACTAATTTTCCTCCATAAGATGCTGTGCTTCAGCCACAACTACTGCTCCGAAGGCTGTTTGATCAATAACTTTACATCTGAGAAACATTTAAAATCTAGGATGCAAAGTAGCTTCTGCTCGGGCAACTGGCTCATATTTAAAATGCACCACAAGTAAATTCCCTGGTACAATGGGATTGAAGGAGAGATCTATGTTGTAAGACAAAGTACACTGAGATAGCATCCCCTTAGCAAACACAGAGTCAAAACAGGCAAGAAAACACATAAGTGAAAGCATTTTGAGAAGTCCCAAACCACCACACTCCCTGTTTTTTTCATCTAATAGGAAGTGTACAAAGCTTTGCAGGCAGCGATGTCCAGCTTTGTACGCAAACAGTGATGACTGCTTCTCTTTATATAGTGCTGCTGCTAAGAGGGAGGGGCTAGCAAACAAATATAAAGCACCTCAAAGTCAATGGTAAACTCATGTTCACAGAACCCCAGCATGGTAGGGGTTGGGAGGGACCTCTGGAGATCATCTTGTCCAAACCCTGTGCTCCACAGGATTGTGTCCAGGTAGGTTTGGAATCTCTCCAGAAAAGGAGACTCCACAACCTCTCTGGGAAGCCTGGGCCAGGCTCTGGCACCCTCACAGCAAAGCAGTTTCTCCTCCTTCAGATGGAACCTCCTAGGTTCCAGTTTGTGTCTGTTGCCCCTTTTCCTGTGGCTGGGCATCACTGACAAGAGTCTGTCCCCATCCTCTTGCCCCCTGCCCCTCAGCTATTGATCAGATCCCCTCTCAGCCTTCTCTTCTGCAGCTCTCAGACGTTCCTCAGCTCAGAGATGCTCCAGTCAAAGTTGTAAGTGGAGAAATAAAATATGTCTACCAAACAGTCATATTTATCTTTCTCTTGGCCATTTTTGGTTTAAATTCTAACAGTGCTTAAAATCTTCAGATGAATAAGTGTAAAGTTTGAGAAGCCCTCAGCAATATCACAGCCATTCTCCCCCAAGAAGCAGAAGGCATTTTGCAGAGGCAACTCTTCCCCAGTCTCTTGTCAAAATGAATGAGGAAGCTGTGGGGAAAGATGGTACAGGAAGAGCAGGTTTTACAGCCCTTTATGTCCCACTGATTTCCAGGACACTTGGTAGCATCAGGTCCATCAAACTGATCTGACCCCACACTCAGTCCCAGCACATAAATCTGGGCACAAATCATAAGAACTCATGTGACTACTTCCATACATATCCCATGGAAAAGCAAGGAAATAGAAGATACATTTCATATGTTATTCAAGTACCACAAGCATTTTGCTTTGCTATTTTAATTATGTTTACTACGGCAATGCAGAAAGGGCCAGCCATGTATAGACTCATTTGACTGAGGCGCAGATAGTCCCTGCTTGTATTTTCTAGAGCAGATGCTGCTCATGATTTTCCTGTTCATATTTGATCATTCTTCAAATAACAGTTATAACTGAGAAAAGAATTGAGAAAACATTCTGTGACAGATTTTCGTGTTCTGGATTAACTGAAAAGCATAATCTGATATTCAAGTTGTGCTGTCGAGGAGTGATTTTACACGTAACTTCCATCAAAGTGTTTTATTTCCTGCTTGGATGAGTGAGCAAACATTTCTAAGTGGACATTATGACACATGAACGCAATCCATTGCTGTGCAAAGGCTTTCAGGCATAAACTGCATCGTACCAGCTTGTGGCACCAACGATTCTCACCCAAGGATGTGTTTAAAATACAGCACGCCTAAACAAATGCAAGTTAGTTTTCCACCAGCATTTATGGCTGTACAGTTTGAAAGTATTAGTACACACAGAAAGTGGTCAACAGGGTGCTCAGAGCTTGCTCTGAGAGCACCAACTAAGTTATGCATCAGACATAGATCGTCTGTATCTTCTTGGTATTTTGGTTCAACAAGGACAAGGGCCAGATCCTGCACTTGGGTCACAACAATCCCCTGCAACGCTCCAGGCTTGGGGAAGAGTGGCTGGAAACTGCCCAGCAGACCTGGGGGTGTTGGTCAACAGCCAGACTTGGCACTGGGGCAGCCACACCTTGAATCCTGGGTTCGGTTTTGGGCTCCTCACTCCAAGAAGGGCATTGAGGGGCTGAAACATGTCCAGAGAAGTGTAATGAAGCTGGTGAAGGGTCTAGAGCACAAGTCTTGTGAGGAGTAGTTGAGGGACCTGGGGCTGTCGAACCTGGAGAAAGGGAGGCTCAGGGAAGACCTTCTTGCTCTCAACAACTTCCTGGAAAGAGGTTGGAGCCAGGTGGGGTTGGTCTCTTCTCCCAAGGAACAAGCGACAGGACAAGAGGAAATGGCCTTATGTTGTGCCAGGGGAGGTTTAGGTTGGTCACGAGGAACAATTTCTCCCCTGAAAGGGTTGTCAAGGCCTGGCCCAGGCTGCCCAGGGCAGTGGTGGAGTCTCGATCCCTAGAGGGGTTTAAAAGCTGTGGAGATGTGGTGCTGAGGGACATGGTTTAGTGGTGCACTGGCAGTGCTTGGTGAATGATGATCTTGAAGCTCTCTTCCAACCAAAACGATTCTGTGATTCTATGATTCTATTTATTCAAACAAAACTTTACTGCTGACAGTAGCAGAGAAGATTTGATTTCAACAGATGACAAACCCATTCCAAAAGGGTTGACACTGTGATTAAAATAGCTTCTAAAACAAAAAAACAAAACCAAAAATTAGCCTAAGATTTATGTTACATCTCACCCTGAACTTTTTCCTTCAGTGTATTAATCAAGTTAAAGCAGGATAGGAATCATTGTTTGCATAAGCAGAGTCAAAAATATTTCAGTAGTTTCTGTGAAAGCAAAGAAATATTTTGCAGGAGATGAAGCTAAAACATTATAATACATGCAAAGAAAAAAAAAAAGACCCCCAATTAGATTCCTTTATCCCTAGCATATGGTATAGAAGTATATGCTATGTTCTAATGTCTTTTCAGTGCTATTTTAAGCTCCTATGAGGCTGCAATCTGAGAGGAGTGGTGACAGATACACAGGCACAACTGGGTTACATTCATCATGTAAGTGACTTGATAACTCCTAGCAGAAAGGAACTTCACAGAAAGGATAATGAACTTCCCTCTTCAGCCCTAAAGTCTGTATTCCTGACATACTTAGGAAAATAAGAGGAAAGGAGAATTGCTTAGTGGACAGAGAACTTCACAGTGAAAGAGTGTGACCAGTTTGCTGGTACGTCATAGACTGGGATGTGACCAATGGATCAATGACAAATGATGTCATGGATGTCTCTTTATCCTTTTACAGACTTTTGTTCAGTAATCAGTTTAAAATATTCAATTTTTTAATGCATTAATGTATCTGCCTCAGTCTATACTTAGCTGAAACTTTAATCAGCAGAGAGAACATATTGAACCCTCTTAGCATCAGCATTACTTCTAACTGCTCATAGCCTGCACTGCTTTGACAGTACAATAATATAAATATCTGAGGTATGTATATTCCATTTACATGAAAGTAAACAGCTCATTTTAGAGAACCAACTTCAAAGCCTTGTAAAAACCTGCCAAGAAATCGGAGTTCCTCTGAAAACGGCAGCAAAATTCCCAGTGATTTCAAGGGAGATGAGATTTCATAGTGATTTTATTTGATGAGCTCAGAGGCTGAGCTATATATTCTGCCGGCTAATAACCTGCTGGACAGACCTAATTTTTTATGGCAAATTTATTTCTGATCAAGGGAAGGAGAGGTCAGGTTCTCACAGTGGCAAGAGGAGGATTGCAAGTAGTAATGGTCCTGCTGGCCTCTTCTTTATGGTGGATGCACAGAGGTTGGGTTTCCCTGTTTCTAGATTATTCCTTTTGCTCATAACCTTGGCAAAGACAGAACTTTCCCCTTCTCCCTTGTTACTTTTTCCAACAGGGGAAGTCATACCCCACCACAGGTCTCCATCTCTTCGATCAGAAAACAAAATAAATAGATCCTATTTCACCCTTCAACATTTGGGTTTAAATACAGTTAGGCCTCAGAGTGCTGGAATGTCACCCAGCTTACAGGAGCTTACAGCAGAGAAGAGGAAGAATATCTGCAGCTTGGGAATGATCAAGTAACAACGGGAGCGGCAAACGAGAACTTCATTCTTCCAGGTCCCTCACAGGCCACTGACGTAGTATCAGCTACCTGATTGCTGTGACGCATGGGGAACAAAATCCTGACCTTTCCCCATGGATTCCCAAGGTCTGGAAGCACGCACTGGTTAGGAAACAGGTTCAGTCCCTCCCAGAGCAGCAGCTGCACTCAAACACATACCAATGGGATTTTAGAGTCCATAGGGAAGGTTGTGGAGGGGAAAACAAGGAAGGATTGTGGGCAGCCAGGTCCTGAGCACCTCTTGTTCCCCTTGGGTTCAATACAAGATGAGAATATCAGCGGCAGCGAGACTGTGTTTAAAAGATTAATAACATTCACTGATAAATTTGCATATTTCATATACTCCCATTTGCTTCTATTAAATCGCTCGATAATTATTCTGCCTGATACAAGCTTGAGAACATGGTCCCTAGGGAACAGCTACTACCAGCCAGGATGCCCCTATGCTGCCTTTTTTTATATTTGTAAACAAATATAAAAAAAATTCAAAACGTGAATTGACACTATAGATGCAGAGGAATAGAATTGCTCTTTTATTTGTAAATGCAACCCCCTGTTTTATGTGCTATTGATGCTAGAGAGTCTGTGCATCTGTTTTATGAAAGCACCACAACTTTAACTGTAAAATAATCTTTTAAAAGACAGGGTTATTATGACTGCTGAGTTATCTCTCTTGCTTCAGCTCCTCAGAGGGTACTTTCTGGAACAATTTGCATGGTAGTCAAAGCATGCAAAAATTTATAAATACCAACACAGATGCCAACATGTTGGGAGAAATGTAGTTATAACATTTGAAAGCTGGGAAGAAATTAATGTTGATCCTGATTGGAACAGTCACTGTATTTGCAGTGTCTAGCAATTAAAAAAAAACCCAATCCAACAACATTAATTTGGTTTATAGAAAATACTCCATGTCCCAAACTCTGTTTCTTGGCCCTGGCATGCCAGTGTTACAGTAAGAGAAGAATGGTTTATTTAAAGCAGTTCCAGGATTTAAGGCTGAGCCGACATAACTAATTTTTCTATCTAAACATCACAGGCTCCAATGTAGGCATCAGCTCCAAATAAGACATCCTGGAAGTTCATCTGATGCTGTCTACGAGTTGACAGCACTCCTGCTACAACCGGTGTGACTGCACAAATGCTGAAGAAAAGCAGATCTTCTCCCTATGACTAAATGGTGTGGCTGCCTTGACTGTTTCAGACTTTAAATAAGACATGTAGTACCTGGGGCTATGGAGGCTTCCCAGTATATAAACAAAAGCCTGTCTGTGTGCACAAGTTGAAGGCACGGGAAATTTTCTGTACAGCAATTCACCCAAAAGATTTAAAATACTTCGTAGCTACTACTTAATTAATTTCCTAACAGAGCACTTAGTGGTGGGGAAAGTGATGAAGTGATGAAGGGATAAAGTTACGGGATTTACTTACAGAGCCCGAGGCAAACTTTTGTTAAGAGTCCCTCACAAGGTGCAGCACAACCCAGCATCACGCAGAAACAAGCTTCTGTCCCAAAATAAGTGAAAGATGGGGACAATCTTTTTAGCAGGGCCTGTTGAGGCAGGACAAGGGGTGATGGTTTTAAACTAAAAGAGGGGAGATTTAGACTAGAGGGAAGAAATTTTTCACAGTGAAGGTGATGAGAAACTGGCCCAGATTGCCCAGAGAGATGGTTGATGTCCCATCTCTGGAAACATTCCAGGTGAGGTTGGCTGAGGCTCTGAACAACCTCCTCTAGTTGCAGATGTCCCTGTTCACTGCAGGGTAGTTGAACTAGATGACCTTGTGGTCAGACACATGAAGGGGACCTCAATGGCAGTGCTCTGACATTTCTTCTCCTATTTGAGTCAGCAGGAGCTTCATCATTGGTCCTGCTGCCCCAAAGACCTCTCCTACCAATGGCAATGCTATTCTGCAACAACATATGCTGGGTAAAGTTGGCCAGATCATACCTTCCATGCATATCAAAACCCAAAGTGGAACACTGGTTTGCCTTTTCGCATTAATTCAGTCTGCACTGTCTGCATTAAGCAGAGGAAGCAGAGGACAGCTGAGCCAGAGGAGTGTCAGGACACATTAGGACTCATTAGGACTGCTCAGACTACAAGCCTTCGGGAGTTTGTTTTGCTGAGTTGGAAACAAAGGTGAAAACTTAGTTTTGTTTCTCATTACTTATTATCCATCCAGTAGAATTCACCTGGGTTAAGCAGAAAAAAGAGGTGTCAAACAGAAATTTAGGAGTTTTTTTCCTTTATCCATTTCATCTTTGCTGTCAACACCATCCCTCCACAATCTGAGACAGGGCTTTCATGGCACGCGCTAAGAGGTGATTCTGATTTATCGGATTAAAGCAAAAAAGCATCAAAACCTCTCTGCTTTGAAGAGTAGTCTCATGCATTTTGGAAAACCTGTTAAGTTTAGGTGTAAATACTTTGAAACCATTCTGATGAACAGATTTAGATAACATATCATTCTGCATTGCAGACTGAGATAGAGTATCTATTTTCTCTCTCATGTCTGTGAGAACTGCTAAGAAAGTTAAATTAAAAACCAGCTGATAAACAGTTTAAATTAGATTTTCCATCTTAGCCACACTTAGAACTCAGACCTTTGAAACCTCACAAACATAAATTGTCTTTATATTTCGCCCTGAGCTTTGGGCACCTCTATGGGGATGGAGACTGGCTGAGGCCAGGTGTGGACATCAGCCCATGGCATCCTACAGCGTCACTGGAGCAGAGACTGACAGCCCCAGGCTGGGCTGAAACGGGATTCTGGGCCATGGGTGGGAGTTGGGGGGAGGCTGCTCAGGGCCACTAGGACCTATTAGTGTTAATGATGGCTTTATCATTAAGGACTTGGGAGTCCTGGTGGACAACAAGTTCAGCATGAGCCAGTAATGTGTCCTCTTGGCCAAGAAGGCCAACAGTCTCCTGGGGTGCATTAAAAAGAGTGTGACTGGTAGGTTGAGGGAGGTTCTCCTCCCCTTCTACTCTGCCCTAACGAGACCACATCTGGAGTACTGGGTCCACTTCTGGCCTCCCCAGTTCAAGAGAGATAAGGAACTACTGTAGAGAGTTCAGTGGAGGCTACAAAGACGCTGAGGGAACTAGAGCATCTCTTTGCTGAGGAAAAGCTGAGAGCCCTGGGGCTGTTGAGCTGGAGAAGAGAAGACTCAGAGGGGATCTGATCAATGGTCATCAATATCTAAGTGGTAGGGGTCAAGAGATGGGGTCAGACTCTTGTCAGTGGTGCCCAGCCACAGGAAAAGGGGCAACAGACACAAACTGGAACCTAGGAGGTTCCATCTGAAGGAGGAGAAACTGCTTTGCTGTGAGGGTGCCAGAGCCTGGCCCAGGCTTCCCAGAGAGGTTGTGGAGTCTCCTTTTCTGGAGAGATTCCAAACCTGCCTGGACATGATCCTGGACAGCCTGCTCTGGGTGACCTGCTGGAGCAGGGGGGTTGGACAAGATGATCTCCAGAGGTCCCTTCCAACCCCTACCATGCTGGGGTTCTGTGATTATATTGCTTTAAAAGGTGAGGCCTTGGGCTGGCATACTTGTCATGTGTTTAGATCAGAGAACAGTTCCACACGCCTAATGCCATGGTCCCTCTAACAAGATTTATTAAAAAAACTCTTTATAAAAACTAAAATGCAATGTCCAGAGTTACTGCCAGACACGTGTACAAGTGGCTCAGTGCAGTTTTAGTCGCTTGTTACAGATCCCTGCTACCAAGGAGATTGTTCAGCAATTCAGTTTGTCCCAGGTTACAGGCTCTTTGTGAAATGAAACAAGTGACTAGAATAGTGCATACAAAATAAAACCAGAGATTGCTGATAAATGGGTTCCAAAAGCCATTCATAAAGATTATGACTTGCACATTTTCATCAATACATAAATTGCTGTGTTTAAATTTAAAAAGCATGTGAAGTAATGGACTCTATATCTTACTTTGAAGATGTGTCAAAACAGAAATGAACTTGAGTACGCAATATCAAGCGTTTACTATATTGATTTTGGAAGCCAGTCTATATATACATTTCTACAAATGTCACATATTTCACAAAGCAACTGCTGTATGCTATTTACACTGCATTAGAGACAGACAAATTGGTTTGGACAAAATGTGCCAGAGCTAAAACAAATTTAAAATCTGAACACAGTTCAGTTAATTTTTACCTCACACATTTCTTGCCTGCCTCTGGTTCCAGGTACTAATCCAGAACACTGAGATACTGTGAAAGCCTGTGTCTCCCCCCCATTCGATGACCAGAACCAAGATGCAGACAAGTCACATTGTTCAGACTTGGTCCTGAGACTGAGCTTCAAAGCAGCAGCATTTGGGTCTAGACCTATTTTGAGGCGAAAGCTCTGAAAACATCATGAGAAAACACATCTTATGAAATGCTCAGCCCTTTCTGGCTGCCCAGAGAAGTTTGGTGACTTTGAAAAGGCAGACAAATTTCTGTGATATTGTCCACGTCACAGAAGTTAGCAGAAATGATCCGCTGGATGAAGTCCATCTCTATGATCACATGCATTTCCCTTTAAAAAGCATCATCACATGCCTAAGCCACTGAACATTTTCTAGCTGCCAAATATTCAAAGGGATATACTCAAACCTTAAAAAGGAATCAGAAAATCTTGCCACCCCCTTAGCTTCAGTTTTCCAAATGGCACTTCTCGATAAAACTCTTTTAAGTTCTGCTTTTCCTTGGAAACATCTCTAGTGCTCAGAGGACACAGGCATGTCAGAACACCAGAGCCACGCATTTGACTGTCAACTTGTGGCCGCTCTGAGCTCAGAACATGGTTTAATATGTTCACACCTGCACCTGGGGACAATCCAGACCAAGGCAACATCTCCAGCAGTGAGTCCAGCCAATGCAGTGTTCTGCTTTAGGGTCATTAGCAAGCATCTACTGACTATGGGGAAACAGCAAAGTTTCCTTTTTAGCTGAGAGCGCCTTATCCTCTAAATAAAGTTTCCATCTCAGTAGTTGAAAACCATATAGAGCTTGTTCATCTTTATAATTAACTGTAACTCTCTTGAACTGTCTGCCTGCTTAGTTGTCTTTGGCTACTACAGCCCAACCTTGTGTGATCAGGACTGTGCAAACCTATTTTGAAATTCCACCTTCTCACCAATGTCATCCACATTTGTGATTAATCAGAAAAAAGGCTCATAGTACTGACCCCACTTGTTTCCCCTCCTCATCCTGAATTTTCCCTTTCACCGACACCCTCGGTTGCATCTCCATAAGCCAGCTTCATTTCAATGGCTCTTCTCCTAAGCTATCTTTAATCATAAAAAGTCCCATCAATCTTGTGTCACAGGGTGTCTATTGCTCCTTTGAAATAAGGACTGAAATAAGGCAGCATTTCCCCTCTTATCTAGATAGTTGTTGGTATTTTCAAAGACATTTGGGGGGCATTAATTCATTATTTATGCTTTTTTCTTCTTCCACCCTTTCACTTCAGTGAAGCCACACACAAATATCTAATTTATACCTCTTTCTCTCTTTCACCTTTACAATTTCTCTGAGCAAATCCTGCTGGTGGGAAAGCCCTAGGTCTCCAACTGCCCCTGGAGTCTTCAGCTCCTTCATGGATCAGCCCCAATTCTCCTCAAGTACATTGGTATTGTTCCTGGTTCTAGCTGCAGAGCAACAAGGAGGTCCTCAGGACAAGGCAGTAACATGTCCACTGAATGAAGTGAGCACAGAAAACATCTTGGCCTTGGTATTTCCTCCCTTCTCTTCAGTCCTCTCAAACATTTGGCAAAGCTTTTTCACTGAAAATGTTCATCTTCGTAGAAACATAGAATGGTTTGGGTTGCAAGCAACCTCAAAGATCATCTAGTTCCAACCCTCCTGCCATGGGCAGGGACACCTCCCACTAGACCAGGTTGCTCAGGGCCCCATCCAACCTGGCCTTGAACACCTCCAGTGTTGGAGCATCCACAACTCCCTTGGGCAACCTGATCCAGTGTCTCACCACCCTCAGAGTGAAGAATTTAAGACACAGTCTGCAATTTTATCGCTTACTTTGAAATAAACTGCATTTAGGTCTTCTTTCTCCCTATGCTTTCCTCGTTGCTGCACTTTCTCCTCTTTTCAGTGGCAAATAAAATAGGTGAAGTATTGGCAAAACCAAATATTTGGGGTATTTCCTCCTTAAAATATCCAAAAATCTAAGCGTTTTCCCCATTCAGCAAGAACAGAAGGAAAAGCAATTGAAAACGTTCAAGAATTATCACAATTTCCTCATTTTTAACCATTCCTAGGAAATAAATGGGAGCTATTCAACCACAAGTGCATTGCACTGAAGTGACACTTAACAATCCAAAAATATGGCATTTAGTTTTGCATTGCTCTGAGCAATAGATAATTTTATGGGTGGCTGCTGCAGCAGCTGCACTGGTCCACAAAAATTCATTGTTTGAGAGGAAAAAGGGGGTTAATTGTGCTGGATTCATGATTTTTTTTTTTCAAAGTCAGACTTTCACATTAAAAAGATTATTAAAATTAATTTTCCCAGAGAAATAATAGCAAAATACAAATGCCATTTTCTTTTTGCCTCTGACACTGATGATGGATTATATTGACACAAAATTGAATCTGTCACCTACCATGGCTCTGAAATTGCTCGGTAAGTGCTGGACACTGATAATTTCTGCTGACTCTGCATTTCCAGGTTAAGATCCAAGTTTAGTCAGCCTGCTGAAAACAATGACTGGATCCAAGTTCAACGACTGGTCTGCCAGTAGCATGAATCATTTTACCTGTTCCATAGTAGTTTTTACATCATATTTAATCCTCCTCTTTTGTTTCAGAGATTTTTGTGGATAAAGAAGGGAAAGACAGGCAGAATCTCAAAGCAGGCACAGCATCTCACTGGCACAGCAAAGGATGGATTTGTGGGCTGAGGATGCAGAAGGGCCGTTAACTGGTGCTCTGCAGGGGAAATGGTGCATTTTCCCCCAAACCAGCAAGCAATGTATCCCAGTTGGCCAACAGACCTAAGAAGACTCTTACACAATAGTCATTGGCATCAGGGCTAATTGGTGTGGGCAAATGCAGCAGTAGTATTTCCTTTCACCCTCCCAGGATGGGACTGGAGTCCAAGCATTCCTGCGAAGATTTTTAGCTAAGTATTTAAAAAAAAAATAAATATGGACATGGGAATGGGAGGGTGGAGGAAAGAATGGGGTCAAGATGACTGACTGTATACAAGAAATTTCCAATTTCCAATAATTTCTCTGAGCTGCAGCAGCAACTAGAGCAGGTTGCTCAGAGCCCCGTCCAACCTCACCTGAAATGGTTCCAGGGATGGGGCATCCACCACCTCTCTGGGCAACCTGGGCCAGGGTCTCACCACCCTCAGTGTAAAAGATTTCTTCCTTCTTTCTAGTCTAAATTTCTCCCCTTTTAGTTTAAAACCATCATCCCTTGTCCTGTTACAACAGGCCCTGCTAAAATGTCTGTCCCCATCTTTCTGAGAGGCCCCTTGAAGTGCTGAAAGGCCACAACAAGGTCTCCCTGGAGCCTTCTCTTCTCCAGGCTGCACCAACTCCAACTCTCTCAGCCTGGCTTCCCAGCAGAGGTGCTCCAGTCCTTGGATCATTTTTGTGGTTTTCTCTGGACCTGCTCCAACCGTTTCATGTCTGTCTTGTGCTGAGAAAAAAACCAAAACTAATAGCCAGCATCCTAGTTCTTTAGGTGGTTACCAACACCATGAAGGACTGAACTTCCACTGTCTAATCTGAATATAGTACACTGGGAAGGGAAATTTTTTCCTACACATCCTAAGAACGCAGCCTAATAGACATTTCTGGGTTTCCGATCAGATCCCAAACCATATTTAGTGTTTTTTTCTGGCAGCATTTCCTTGTGCAAAGGTCTCATCAGCAATGTGAAGGCAAAAAGTAAAAGGCAAAATGAAAACAGTTATTTTAATCCTGTGGTGTTTTAATATGGGACCTAATTTATAGTGTTTTTCTTGATAAAATTTAAAAATGATCCATGCTGTTTTGAATGTAAAAGTGAGATGGAGAGGGGCAGCAGTTTGCACTCATCTGCAAAAGAACAACGCCCTAACACCTCCACTGCCCTGAACAACATGGTTCATATCAAGGTCTTTCACAGAAAAAAAAAGTAAAATAAAAAACTAAGAAGTAAATATTTTCCTTCCCGGCTTATTAAATTGTATGTAGTATAAATAACAATATTTAATAGCACAAGAGATCGGCCACAAGGTTGTATTTTAGCTTTGATCTCTTACATATGATCTTTTTATTTACTCAGATAATATTAAGTGTTTGATACCATAAAATATGTTCTGACATAACAGATCTTTAAAGTATCTCCCTTTTCAGACCAATACATGTATCCCAGTGTATTGGCCAAGTTCAAAGACAGTCTAAACAACTTCCTGGCTTTACTGTGCATCATGACAGCTGCCAAACCTGTTCTTTTTTGCCCTGTTTCACAGTTCCAACCACTTCAGAGGCATTACATTTCCAGTCAGGTATGGCAGCCAGGATGTAAATAGTAAAATGTTCCATAGGATAGAGACATCTATACTTTTTTTTTTGCCTTATTGTCTAAATACTTTGCTAGACAGAGCGATACCTCCAATTTCCAGTAGAAAATGGCAGGAATGTGCATTATTTTTGAGTAAGAGTATATCTTTATGCTATATTTAAGCAAAATGGCTGCGTGAAGATTATTTCCTGGAAATCAATATTCCATCGGGGTGAGCTGATGGTCTCAGATACATGGGAGAATCATTGACTCCAGCTGCATATGACATAGAAAATAGTCTATAAGGAGGCTGCCGGGGCTAAAAATAAAAGTATAGGTGTATAGATTTTTATATGCATTATGCACTTCACAATGGCAATACATTGCGTGAGACGCTGCCAGAAAATTAGTGTTCTATATATTACACAAATGATTCCAAAGCTATTCCATGTACACTATTCCTTCCATCAATTGTATTTCAGTAAAATATTGGTCATGTTTGCCAATATTATTTACATAAGACTGAATTAGAGCAGTAGGTGTAAGCAAATTGTCAGGTTACTCTCCTCCGTGCCGCTTGCATCATACACTGAAATAAGAGTTGGTGAGACAGTGACCAGGTCCCAAAGCCAGGAATAAGACTGAACAGCCCAAGGCTGACTCTAAATTGCACACTAATTTTTTTTCTTTTTTTTTTTTAATTACAAATGTTTCTCTATTGGGAAAGTGGGACGCGGCATGTGTAATTAACTCGTTCGGGCAAGTTCTTTGCTCAAAAACTCCACCTACTTTATCTGATGCGTACACACCCTTGTGGGCCTTCAACCCTGCATGGGATGCGTGGGATTTCTCTCATGGCAGACTCCAAATTTTACATAATGTAAACAAAACAGCTACATTCAGCAACTCTTGGGCTCCCCTTTAAAATTGCTTTGAGACCCAGGGGTGCAAACGAAATCAAGCTGTGGCCTATGAGCCGGAGAAAGAGAAATTAAATCACTTTTAAAAGAGAATGTCTCAGGGGTGAGAGCAACACCTAAAGAGCCGAGCAAATCCCAAGAAAGAGATTTGATGCTGTTTAAAAATAACAACAAACTTAACCAGCTGGATGCAAAATTCTCCAGCGTCATGCGCGGTGCCTGGGAAGCCAGCCTGAAGCCACAACTGGTTTAGTATGAATGGAAATAATGTTTGTCCCTTGCTCTCCAGCTGAGCAGGAAATTACCTGGGATATCACTTGGGAATTTGAAAGTTTTTAAGATGTTTTAAACCTGAAATTAGGTATTTTGAATATGTCGGCAAGGACCCTCCACCACCTTCCTCTGTTTGCACAGGGGCCATGAAAATGGAGATCTGCAAAGGCAGAAACCCAGAAATCCTGGGCACGAAGCTAATTTAATATCGTCGGCAGCTCCAACCAGAAGCAAAGACGGGACAACAAAAGTAATAACGAAATTCCAGTGAGGATCTGTGCTGCTGAAGGGCTGAAAATTAGGGCCTTTGCAGGGATACTCCCTGTGCAAAGCCAGGCTCGTTTTAATTAGTTAGGTGTTAAGGCACCCGCCTAGGAACTACAGTCACATCTCTTGACTATTCTCTAAAGCAAAACTGAGGGTTCTTTTTTTATTTCCCTCCCCCTCCACCCCCCATTCTAATGAGTTAAAACCGGGTGAAGCGGCTCCTTCCTTATTAAACCAGCTAACACCAGATGGCTTGACACCTGGCTGGAGTTGGGCTTGGTGACCTTTTGAGTGACAGCAGGTTGATATATTTAAAAGAGAGAGTCCTTGGGGGGATGCAGTAGGACACAAAGGATTTTATGCAGCAGTCAGAGAGGGTTTGGTGGGAAAGACACGTTGCTTCTTGCAAACGGGAGCTGACTTGCTCTGCTAAATCTCTCCAAGCCAGTGTGTGCACGCTCGTGCTGTTTTATCTAATCTTTACAGAAACATTAATAGGAACTATGTGAAATCTGTAAATGACAAGCAGATTAGGAAATCTCCACAGCCGATTATGAGTCACTTATCACACAGAATTGATCCCCCTGGTACTGCTTCCATGTTTTTGTGCCACCACTTTGGCACTCTAACATTTGTCTTTGGCACTTCAGATATTTCTGACTGCTTTCTCAGCCTCTAGTGCTGGAAGAATTTTACCTAAAGAGTGGATAGAAATTCAATTTTTTCTTTCCTTTTTTAACTTCCCATAGTCTTGGCAGCAAACTGTGTCATGATGATGTTGGCAACAACGTATTTGTGGCAGAAGGAAGAAAGAGAATCATGAAATATATGAAAGAAAAAGTTGACATTTTAATGAAATACCTTGTAACTTCTTGGAAAAAGTTATTAAAATGCATTCAGTTTATAGCTGTTTGTACAGACAGGAGGAGTAGAACATGTTCTCCTGAAGCCTTTAATAAAAAGTGCTTGTTAACAAAGAGTAATAGTGTCTAGAAATAATTTTCAAAATTCATGGCTGGAGTGAATTTTAGGTTTGAGACATTCTAGGCTTTTCTGAGTGTACGTAGAGATTGCTGGCACATGTCTGAATTTCAGGGAGTGCAGCATGACTTGTTCCACGAGGAGACAGAGCAGAATGATGGAGTATCTAATGTTCCTTTTCACCGGCTAGCAAAGCTGGCACTTATTTCTCACACAGCTACAAATAATGAATTAGTTCAGTCTCAAATCCTACTCTGTCAGATTATAATGCCCAATATTCCCAGCCCCTGAAAAGGTTTTGTCTGCCTTTGAACAAGGAATGATGGTTGTGGCTCTGCAGACCTCCTCAAACCCAGGTCATCAAGCTGGTATCCCAACCCAGCTACAGCAAAGGTCTCTCCACAGCAGTAAGGAATCCACTCTTCAGCTAATTAGGGCCACAGAAGAAAGAAATGAAAGGTGCTCTTCCTGTTGCATGCTGCCATCGCATCTAACCTCTGTAATTACACATCTCATTTTAATATGACATAAATCTGAGGAAAAGCCTCTTACTGCAAAGCACAATAAAGCCAGTACTGCTGGCACCAGCTGCACAACAGCAAGAAAAGATCAGTCACAACCAATGCTCTTCACAGAGTAAGAAAGCAGAGAAGAACATCCACATGTATTTATCAGGGCCAAAGAAGAGAGTTGAGGAGTGTAGGTGCTTTGCTCCTCCATCCTTTTTCCTGCCTAAACTGGGCTGTATTTTCCCTGATAATAATGATGTAAGAAAAACTAAAGGGAAAATACTGATCACCCAACTGCCCAATACATTTGACAGTCACCAGTTAACATTTCTCCACAAAAGATGTGCAAAGGAGACACTTAGGACAGGAATCTCAGACGTCCCTGCATGATAAAAGTGGCTTCCAGACCCAAATAAACCTGTCTGGTTCTGTGCCTCCTCTTTCACCTTTTCAAAACATAAACTTGAATTATAGGTAAATCTTGGGAACATTATACTTCCAGTTGGTTTCAGGGATGGCTGTAGGAAGGCCAGGTAGTATATTTCTGGAAGGATTCTGACATTCTCATTTAGTTCCAAACCAAATAAGCTCCTCACCATTTAACCAGACTCCATGATGAAAAAAAAGAACCTTTTTTTTTTTTTTAGGAAGAGCTGAGACATCTCTTACACAGTTTGATAGCATAAAGCAAAAAAGAGTTTGAAATGGAAGAGTCATTTCATGAGCAGAGTGGCAGGCACTACTGCAAACATTTTGTAGAAATGCAGTGCCTTATCACAGATGAAATTGCCCTTCCCAACTTCTCCAGAATTAGCCTTCAGCCTCTGCCTAAGTGAAATATCCTTCCCTTGCACTAGCACTTGCATTTGGGTAACACAGATCCGGGAGGTGAACCATGTTAAATGCCAACCCCACCAAAAATAGAGAGAAACCTCAAATAAAGGATGAGTTTGCAGCATGATCAGCTGCCTGGACCATCCCACTGAAGCTCCTGGGCTGGTACGTGAGGCCTGAACCACAGCAGCTCTCACTGCCACGTAACGCCACCCTCATTATTTTTAATTAGCTTTAGTTTCAGCTCTGACAGAGATATTGCAAGCTTGGCTGTGTCACACAATAGCCAGGTTCACTGGGTCTCCCCACCGTTTTAGCACGCGTTAAAGCCCAGGCAGGTTAATTACCTGTGACTCACTGGGGCAAGTGATGCCGGTGGGGCTACACCCAAAGCGTTCTGGGGGGAGAGTGGGACACTGAGAAGCTCAGCTTGCTGCCAGACACTCAGATGGGGAAGAAAAAGCTGCTTTGATGTAGGGTATTATTTTTAAAATTCACTTTTTTTGGATAATTAAAGAATTACAGAATCATAGAATTGCTTTGGTTGGAAAAGACCTTTAAGATGATCAAGTTCAACCATTAACCCAGCACTGCCAGGTCACAACTAAACCATGTCCTTCAGCACCACATCTACACATCGTTTAAACCCCTCCAGGGAAGGGGACTCCACCACTGCCCTGGGCATCTAGAACTCTTTCAGGGAAGAACCTGTTCCTAATATCCAACCTAAATCTCCACTGGTCTGATTCTGTAGGAAGCAGCTTGCCTCCCTCATACAAGATCTAGACTTAAATTTCTCCAGGACAGCAATTGTTCCTCATTGCATGTTTGCTCAGCCAGGAGTAGAAAAGGTCCCCAGGCTCACTGCGGGTACCACAACACCCATAACTACATATGGACTGTATCAGCTTCTGTCACGAGACTCTGATGTACAAGCATTTGTTATTATTATTAAGAGATAGTAATTCCAAAAATTATCATTAAAGATTTCAGGGATAATGCTTCTACAATCAGTGCACGTACCAGGTGTACGGGTGCTACACACTAGAACAAGAGATACTATATGCTAAAATCCCAAAGCATACATATATACTTATGGGATTCTGTTGGTAATGCTCCTGATTTAAGTTGTAAAAACGAAACAGAAAGAGATCATAAAAAGTAGAAGGCAACTCTGACCAATTATTGGCCCTGAAGAATGCAGACTGTTTTGGCAGATCATTTGAGAATTTCACAGCTTGGAAAAAAGCCTTGGTAATGAAATAAATTTTCCTTTATTGGCAACTACTTATAAAGATTTCCAACACTGGACTAGCAGTGAATTTAAATTCATATTCACAATTAAAACTCTGGGTGACAAACGCTGTGTAATGATGCCAATTTGGGAATGTTCACGTTATTTTTATGTTATTTATATTCTCTTCAAGAACTTTGTTATTAATTATCATGCAAACTCCAGTTAATAATCAATTTGTGCCACATTTATCCTATCAGTTATATTGTCTAATTAAGACCTGGTGAGTGATTAGAATTCCAATACAGTAATACAGGCACAGGCTGCAATCCTAAACAAATACAAGTGTGAAGCAACCGAACAAAAGATGATCTAAGCTCTAATATCTACTGGCAAAACTCTTTCACTCTGGATCACTAGTTTCCAGTCCTATTATTACATACAAATGACCAATTTCTGCTAATTCCTAAAGCTAATTCCTTTAAACCATTATTTTGTATACATTGTGGTAAGGCTTTTCACTTGTTTAGATTTGCATAATTATAGCAATTGTCTTCTAAGCTTCTGCAACCAAAATCATGCCAAATTGGGATTTAGCCTATTTTTAAAGATTAGTCAACTTCTCTAGAGCAACATATCCGGAACTGATGTTGCCTAGATCTTCTCCAGTAACTCAGCCTAAGTGCGAAGAGGCAGTTTGGAAGGGCCACATAAGGGTCAGAGCAGATCATTGACGTCTATGGTGCTCAGCAGAAGATATGCAAAGGCATCCCCACAGTCTCTGCCCTGACCTCCTGCCCTGGCAGGGTCAGCTCTGGGCTCTTCAATCTGAGACTGTTCCTTCAATGTGTCCCTCTTAAAGAGCAGCTCTATCACAGAGCCATCTTCATCTTCCACTGCAGCCAACAGCAGGACAGACTCATCTCACTCCCCTGTGATGGCTTTATCTTCCTTTAATGATCCTGTTATGCCTTGATCATCTATCAGTCTGACTGCTTCTCTGGCAAGCTTTCTGCTTCTGATGTGTTCAAAAAAGTTTTTGTTATTAGCTTTTCCACATTTGATAAGTGCTCAAAATCTGGCTCCAGCTTGCCTTTTGCGTTTAAATTGAGAGTTGACTTTTTTTCCTTTAAAAAAACCCCCAACCAACAACCTAATACCTCCTTTGTATGCTAGTTTAGATTTTATTCTTGGCAGATCTTCTTTAAAATTATTATGTTGTGCATATTTGTGTTGAGTAGTAAAATAAGTTGTTGTCTTTAAAGCATCTAAGCCACCTACAAACATATTCCCCTCTTAGCTGCTCTTTTAATTTCCTTTTAATTATCTTCCTCATCATTAGGCAGTTCCTCTGTAGGTGCATTGATTTTTTTTTCCCCCCTCCTACAAGGATATTCAATGTTGTTATGACTATTCTGGATTGGCTTTTTCACACATTCTGATTGAAGTAGAAGAACTGCAGTGCTCAGAAGTAGCTGAATTATTTTTCCTCATGCCAACTGCTTCACTGCCAAAAAGCAGTAGCTTTTTGTACACCCCTTTTTGGAAGGGGGAACCTGGCAGTGGCATCATCAGTCTGAACAGGGATAAACCAACTTCCTCTGCCCATGCTTTGTATTAATCCTGTGGCTGGTCTATCATCAGGGCCATGTATTCTCCCATTGCTGGGGCACTGACATCCTGTATTACGGTGATTACTTTCTTTCTTTGACACCCCTCAGAACATCCCCTGAGCTATTCATATAAAAGCATTCACACAGCTGGTTTCGATCTCTCTATGTCCAGAAGTTTGTCACAACCACTTATGATTTCCTACCTGAGCTCCACCTGACTCTTTTTCCAGATGAAAATTTCCATGGCTTCCTCTTTCCAGGATGGTTTATCCTGAACTTTGTCTATATCTCCTGGCTTCCTTTCACTTTCCCTTCTTATCGGTCTAGTGATTAGTGCCAGGAAACAGAGCTCATCTCTGCTGTAGGTTATCTGTATTTCAAAAAGCTTCTCATCCCAATACCTAACAGACCCTTTTCTCTGCCTTCTGCCTGGATGTCTGGCCTTTGAAGCACTTCATCGCACTTTCATCTGCTGCCAATACAACTTACTCCTTCCATACCTATGCTCTGAAATTGCTGTTGACGAGATAATACACTGCTTATTAAAACCAGTGCTATCAAAAGGCAATCAGCAGCACTCAATAGCACAAGGCAGAGGCCCCAAAATTTCATGCAAATGAGATATGAAGAAGTTGTTCCTTTAAGAAGAAGAATGAATTACTGTTTGGGTCATGATTTATTCTGTGTAGGATGCACTTAAAAAATATAATCCCCAAATAT
Source organism: Brachypteracias leptosomus (assembly GCA_013401335.1). NCBI lineage: Eukaryota > Metazoa > Chordata > Aves > Coraciiformes > Brachypteraciidae > Brachypteracias > Brachypteracias leptosomus. The sequence goes on along the minus strand of VYZX01007090.1, from coordinate 80,777 downwards.
ATGTTAACAGTTGGACTTCAGGATCTTAAATGTCTTTTCCAACTTAAACCATTCTATGATTCTATGACACTAAGTATGAAAACCCATCTTGTTGTCTAAGAATTCAGTCATGTAAATAGTCATTTTCTTCATAAATACTAGTACCAGTGTCATTTTCTCTTCACATGCTATAAAAAATAGGAGCATTAAATGCTGTTGTGTTAGTGTCCTCACTACATTTTCTTTGTTGACTTCTTTTTCAAAAGAGATGAAAAATTATTATTGCCCACTTCAGATCACCTGTTTCTTGTCAAAATATCTGCCACATCCTATAAAAAAGCTAAAACAAATAAGCTGTATCTACATATAGTTTCTTTTATCTTATTTCAGGAGGGGAAGGAAAAAGGTGAATTAACTTTTTGCTAGCTGTCCATCTCTACAGGAATTAAATCAAAAGAACAATCTTTTCCCAGTACAGACAAACCCTCCACCATGTTCTCTCCATGTCTCATACCATCTTTTAAAGGAACTTCATAAGATTTCCATGTGATACTTCCAATATCCATAATTTCAGTTATCTANAAAAAAAAAAAAAAAGAAAAGAACTCTTTTTGCATACCAAACAGTCCTCAATAATTTTTTTCAAAACAAAACATCAAATCTTGTCACCCTGACAGTGTGGGATTATCGCCTCCCCAAGCCCTGCACAAGCAGAACAAGGGAATTAGCCCTCTTCAGCCATTTTAAAACAACCTTGCTCTCTTTATGCCGCACCAAGTTGAGTGATCAGAGGACCTGTCCCCTTTCTTCTATCCCTGCAGGGCCATAGGATATCAGATTTTAAAAGCCATGATATTTGTCATTCATCCAGGATTTTTGCTTCTCCTCAGCTTCAGGCGGTGGCAATTTGTGTAGGTGAGGGAGGGAAAAAAATACTCTAATGGATTTCTGCAGTGGGTTAATTTTTTTAAATTAGTATCTTTTGAAAGTAAGTGGCTGGGAGGGATCGATAATGGGCAGAGGACAAGGAAGCGCTCCAAGGTACATGACAGGCACATGTCCCGCACAGCTCTATAGTTTGTCATCATTTTCATATGAAAAAAAAAAAGTGAGCTGAATAATTTGTTCTTTTTGAGTTTTTCCACATGAATGAACAAAAGCAAAATTCTCTACTAAATACACTCTTTGTCAAAAACTCCCATTTCAGCAGAGACGCCTCATTTTAAAAATGAGACTGAATGGGGGGTGTGTGTGGAATTAGTATCTTATTTGGTTTCTTTTTCAGTTTCTTCAGCTCGAAAGATGAGTTCTGGGAATTAGCCCTCTGATTGTACCAGAAGTCTATTCCTCACGATCAGAAAATGACTTCTGAAAGTGTATATAATGATGCAAATGAATCAATTTGCAAAAGGTCTGCTCTGCTATAGAACGTACATGTCAGTAAAATATACATGAGATACTCTGAATAGTAACTATGCAGTTAGCAAAGCAGTAAGTATAATCATCATCGTGAATGACTTAAAATACAAATTTCCATAAAATTCCAGTAGCCAATACAAGTATAATGACAATTTCGTTTAGGCACAATACTTTTTTGCCTTTGAATAGATGATAACAAACAAATGCAAAATGCAAACCCTCCTGGTACAAAGTAACTTCTACTTTAAATATCAGATTTGTGAGTCCAGTTCACGTTGCTTTTAGACTTAGAAGTACCACTCACTTTCCTATTGCTTTTGTGGAAGAAGAGGAAGGCAAATAAATTCAGACTTAATTTGTATTGATTTTGTTAGAACTCTACTTTGATGTTTATTTGTATAAAATATTTTAGAACAGCTAAAATCATTTCCAGGACAAGCAATTAAATAGAAAACCTGAAAGTATAATGCTCCCCCATCCTTGCATTTGATTAATATACACAATTACTGGAATTTAAACAGAGAAAATAAATAAAGCTGAGCGACACAACTTTCAAATTCAGTCCTAAATTCATGTTTTCATAGAAGATGCATATTAAAGAACAACTTAAGGATTTCTTTAATTCCTCTTTCTATTTTTAACAAGCAACATCCTCTTGCTTTAGTAAAGACAAGAGTAACCATGAAGTATTGAGCCCTGTCATCAGCTTGTGAGGAAGGAGCTTCAGGACATCAAAGCCAAAATATCTGGTAAGACTTAAGGACTCCAAGGTGCTGTTAAGGAAATGCTTGTTAAGATAAATCTTTATGAAGCAATTTCAGTGTCACTTACTGTCACATGCTTGTCTGTTGCAAAAATTGCTCTTCAGTTTTGAGGTTTGTCCTGGTTTGAGTTAGAACCAAACCAATTTTGTTCAGGGATTTTACTTTCAGCTGAGTCTCTGCTAACTAACTGCACTTTCTGAAGCTCACAGTGTGTTTTCACAGACAGTGTCTGCTTCTAGCAGTGATAACACTTGATGTTTAGAGTTACTACCAAGGATTGGTGTGCAGACCAAGGTCACTGCTACATCTTGGGTACCACATCTGGGGGTGCAGAAGGTGAAAGGCCACAGCTGTGGGGAGGAGCGGCCAGGACAGGTGATCCTGAACTGACCAATGAGGTATTCCAGCCCATATACCTCATATTCAGTATAAAGCTGAGGGATCATGAGGGTCTCGACTCCCTCTCTTCCCTTCGGGATCCTTAGGCCTCCCTTATCCCTTCCCTTCAGCCTTCATTCTTCTCGGTCCTGCCTTTGATCCTGATTTGTGTGCTCCTGAACACAGCTCCTGAACCTGGTTCCCATCTGCTGCTGAGCCCAGTCTGGGACTTCCCCAGTGCCTGCTGCACAGGTTCGGTGGTGACGGTGACATAATTGCCATCAAAGGGAGGTTGGGTTCGATACTCGTTTTGTATATATATTTGTATATATTTTATTCTATTATCATTATCTTTATTGCAGCTGTTTTAGTTTTCTTTTCTAATCCAGAGGCCTCTCCCTCTCTCATTCCCTTCCTCCCCCAGTTGGGAGGCGAGGTGGCCATAAGTCTCTCTCCCTTATCCTCTTTCTCTTCCTCTATTTGGTGGGGCGGGGGGGGAAGAGGGGTTAACAGAGAGTGTCAAGGGGCTCAACAGTCCCAAATTCCTGGGCAAGAATCCATTTCATTTCCCCAGGAAAACACAATTCTACAATTTCCAAAGATGCAATGGATCTGAGGTTTTATGGAAAAAGTGATCTGATATTAAAGTTGAATGGACCAGCACCACTCTGAAGGGTAAAACTTCCTAGATCTCAGATGTCTGCTGTGTAGACACCTTCATGTTTTGAACAGGAAACTCTACAGAGTTTACTTTAAAACCCATTTTAAATTATTACTTTAAATCCAACATATGCAGTATGAAATGACTATCTGCTTGAATTTAACAAAGCCCCTCGAAACACACGGCAGAAATGCTTTTGATATTAATGACCTCTAGATTATGATGAGGCAGTTTAAAAAAAATCACCTTTCTTCACATATTTGGCTGATTTTGTATGAAAAGCCCTTGAAAAGATTACAAAGACCTGCTCTAAATGTATTTATATGGTTTATAATTTGGGATATTCTTAATTTCTTTTTTCCTACCAATTATTAATGTTTTGGTTAGTGTCACGTAACAGCACACACTTCTAATGTTGTCTTTCTTGTCCAGGAAAACAGAACTATTGTTAGTACAAACACCACATTTCTTTTGCTGTCTGCATAAAAATGCAAAATCATTAAAATACTTTCTTTCAAGTTATTGGCCAAAATTTCTCCTGAAGTGAGACAGTTTAATAATACATGTAACCTTTTTTCAATTGAAAAGACAAGTTGATCATTGTCTTTAGTTATTTAAAAGTTATCAGCAGCCACACAATGTGCATCTGCATGCTATGCACGCCCACAAAACTATATCAGAAAAGGAGAAAAAATTAGAACAATAGAGTAATTTGAGTGAGAAGGAGCCCCAGGAGGTCTCTGGTAGGACCTTCTACCCCAGTAGGGCCAACTCTCAGATCTGACCCAGTTGCTGAGGGCTGGTCTTCTAAAGGTCCTGCAAACCTCCATGATGGAGATGGCAGAACCTGAAGACACAACTCCAGTACATTCTGGACCACTCTTATTCCAACTTAGGTCTGTTGTCCCTTTTCCTCCTACCCCAGACCAAGAACTGAGTAAACTGTGTCCCTCAATCTCCTAGCCACATCCTTGCTTACACCTGCACCTTTTCCTCAGGGCTGCTTCCCAATCAGCTCTACGTCCCCAATATCCATTCCTGAAGCATGTACTGCCCTTAGTGATCTGAGCTTTCAGGGCTGAGCTGGCTCTTGCTTCAGCCCTTGTAGTGTAGGTGGCTGCCATATAGGGCTCATGTTATGGGCATTGATGCTCTGTGACCTCTGATTATGGTCCTCATCAAGCTTCTCATTCGCTTGCCAGTGCAGTAAGATTTTAGCTATTATTAAATGAAGCTGCATTTTTCATTTGCATATAGATTTGGAAGCCCTGTTTGTGCATTTAGGATGACAAACAATAGCAGTATATAATGATATGAGAAAGAGGAGCTATACTGAGACTCTGTGATTAAGGGCAGTGCTGACAAGAGCAATTGCTGACTTGTAGCTGACATCTTCAAAACAGCCATCCACAGAAAGTAACGATCTGGCTAACATCAATAATCAACAGATAATAGAAAAATATTAAAAAGGCATGATAAAGCAGGATCTGATCTGCAACATTTGTGTTTCAGATTCCAAAAGCAAGAAAGAGAAACTGCAGTAAACAGTATCCTATGAACAGTTATTACTGTAGATAAATATTACGGTCCAAAATTATTATTTGTTGTACACCTCTAGAGTTAAACCATCTCCAGAGCTTGCACTTCCATATGATTTCTCTGAGTGGAGGAGAAAATATTACTGCAATATTAATTACTTGCAAATTGTATTATGCAAATTGTACTGAGATAACATTTTACCTTCTAAACAGAAGTCGTTAATAATGCCACTGCTGTTTGCACCAGGGACAAGGTGGTATTTGTAACGAGAACCATGCACAGGTTGTATAAAACAAAGCAGGAGAGTGCAATTTGTTGTCAACCCTTCTGCCAGCTACAGAAGCCACAAAGGCGGCTCTGGGGGACTTCGCACAGAGCTACAATTTAAACGATAATTCCTTGTATGACACACTAAGGCTGGAACAGTTGCACAGATTTTAAGCCATCAGGCTGATCTCAATTTAGGAAAGTTCTGCCCCTCCCACCTCAAAGTAAAATACAAGGAATCGCTGAATCTGAAAATGGAACAAGATGATCCTTAAGGTCCCTTCCAACCCAAACCATTCTAAGATTTTATGTGAATAGCAAGTCTTAAATTTCTAAAATGCATCAACATGAGCTTGTATTAACTGAGTCGTCTTTGAGACATGAGAAAATTACCCCTATTTCACACAATTGCAATTTTCTAGGTAGAATCATAGAATTGTTATGGTTAGAAGAGACCTTCAAGATCATCAAGTCCAACTGTTAATCCAGCACTGCCAGGTCACCACTAAACCATGTCCCTCAGCACCACATCTACATGGCTTAGAAACCCCTCCAGGGATGAGGACTCCACCCACTGCCCTGGGTAGTCTATTGATTAGATATCAATTAATATTCTAATATCAACAGATATTATATATTAACCTTCAGAATGACTAACAAATTGGGCTGAAACATCCCTGGTGTGAAACACTGGGTTATTGGCTTTAACTGTTGACCTGCTCATCAGTCACTCAGTAACCCCACGTACAACACTTTGATGTTGGGAATATGCACAGAGGCTTTTCCATCTGTATCCCTAAAAACCCCCAGATACCTCAAACCAGACCCACTGGAAGGAACCAACCTTCACATCTATCAACACAAAGATCATGTTCAGGGTCCACAGCAACTCAAACCAGAACATGAAGTTTTGAGAGGATTAAACATGGCAACAACTGACACCACAGATGTTTTTGTCCTAGAATGCAAATCCCTTCCTGGCACCATGGGCCACAGGCATGAGCTGCTTTAATTAGCTCTATACAGTTTAGGTTTTGAATAGTGAAATAGTAGTTTAGCCCTTACACAGACAAACAGAACTACCCTAGAATGCAGGATGACAATTTCTCAGGGATTTCTGCTATTTTTCTTTCTACTTGTGCCCGTGTCTCAGCAATATTGAAAATCCGATGGGAAAGGGATGAAATTCATTAAATGTCTTTTATAAATCATGTATTGTTTTGCTCCTTGGATGACTGACTGTGATGAAGATGTTAAAAATAAATGAGTGTACTTTGGCAAGACTGCATATGGGTATCACCTAGTTCTGAATAATATTTACATGATTTAAGAATAGTCCATTCCATTGAACTGAAAATGTGAGTTTATTGTGGAATTAAAGATGACTGAAAATAATTAATGCAGACATACTGAAACAACAGGGTGAAGGGCTAATCCTGTCACATTTGGAATTATAAAAAACTAAATCATTTAATGTAGCTGCCAAACTAGCTGACTCAGGAGACTGAAAAAAATGCTGATTTTTTTTTCCGTTCCATGCTTTTAGTTTGAATATAGATCAGAGGTTCGAATGCATAATACCAGATGATTAGAAAACTGGCTGTTTCCTAAGTCAAAACTCAGGCAGTAGAGAAGGTTACAAACCCATAAATCTTTATGTGAGTGCATGACACTCCTCTTCTCACCATTGGCTCAAATATTATTCAGGTTCCTACTTCTTACCAGGACTTCCCAGGCAAGTGTAGGACCATATGAAGCACATGTTTTGTTCTCAGTCCAATTAAGCCCTCTGCAGACTGCCGTCCTCCCAAGCTACCTCTCAAAGTTGCACTCCATGTCCAAATGCTTTTGCAACCTGATAAACTTGTGCAAGGTGGATCCTCCAGTGCACACCGGGTACGACACCAAAACTGAAGCCTTGCTTTGCAAAGGACAATGGATCGTTTTGGATGAAGTATCAAACACCACAATCAAGTGGGATATTACTCATCCAGAAACACAAAAAGCAGCCTTACAATATGTGCGTGGTGTGCCATCTGGCACCAAAGTCAACATGCTACAGCTGGGTAACACGGAGAGGGAGCCAATTGTCATCACCTGAGTTGCCAACTTTCAGCAAAAACTAGTCTTTACAATTTCCAGCCAGCAGACATGTTTGTGTACTATAAGGAAGGGAAAACATAACAAGCAATCTCTGAGGAAAGCCTAAAACAGGAAATTAAGAAAACCTCTTTAACTATGCACATGTTCTCCCAAGGAACAAGCAATAGCACAGGAGGAAATGGCCTCAAGTTGTGCCAGGGAAAGTTTAGGTTGGACATTAGGAAAAATTTATTCCCCAAAAGGGTTGTCAAGGCCTGGCCCAGGCTACCCAGGGCAGTGGTGGAATCCCCATCCCTGGAGGCGTTTCAAAACTGTGAAGATGTGGTGCTGAGGGCCATGGTTTAATGGTGACCTGGCAGTGTTGGGCTAATGGCTGGACTCGATCTTAAAGGTCTCTTCCAACTGAAATGATTCTGTGATTCTATGTATTGAAAAAGAGAAAACACAATACTGAGCACATAAAAATCTTTCATGAAAACTAGTATGTGCCCATGACGTAAAGAATAAATACATTTCTTGTGTTGGTAATGGGAAAATGCAATAGGGAACTATAACCCACAGAAAGTCTCACCATACAATAATTCAGGTGCTGCAGCTGCAGCTTGCCATAAAAAAAAAATTAAGCGCTCATTAAAGGGGAGAAAGGTTTCAGATTCCCATACGATAGCTGTTAGATATGTGAGCTCCTTTGTCAGTTTTATGTTGTAATCAAAAGGTAAGCACCTGTTGCCTGAGGAAATACAATCCATTTCTTAACACATGGACATTCCACACTTACTGAAATGAGCAGCAAAGAAGAAAAGGGAAATGAAAAATGAACGTGCAAGCTAGGGGTTGTTTGAGTGGCTTGTAGAAAAATTGGAAAATACCAGATAGTCTTTTGTGTAAACGAGGAATCTAAGACCAACACAGAAAATGGTCCGACTTTTATATCACAAAAATATCCAACAGAAAAAAGAAAGAAGATGGCTAAAAGATATATTTTTTAAATGCTGTTTACATTTCTGTCCATCTAAAATGATCACTCTTGATTTATTGGTGCCAAATATATTGCTGCAGCAATTGAAGTGATGATAATAGCCCAGGAAAAATGTTGATGCTGTTAGTTTGATGATTGATTGAAGCACCACTGAACCAATGAGGGGATTTATCAATGTGCCTCTGAACTTTGTAAATGATGCTTCTGGAAGTCTGTAAACAAACTAAACTGGAAGAGAACTGTCAGTGCCTCCCACTTGTGAGGTGCACAAGGACTCACTTGGAGCATTGTCTCAATTAGGGATGATTAACTGTAATAATGATCCATGCACTGCTACATGGAGGCAGGTGGGGCTGGTCAAACATCGAAGAGCTAAAGTAAAGCCATCACGATGGGTTCACATATAGTCCACCCATGACAGTTAGCAAGGCTGGATGGACATAAGGAGACACCAGAGATGTTTTGAAAAAGTCAGTCCATCAGTCACCGCAACCAGCCTGGCCATAAACACAGAACCCCATCACCGCCACTCCTCCAGTTCCCAGTCTTTTCCCTACCTATCCACTGCAGTTACCATGTGATTTTTCTAGTTTCTTATTCTCCCAGTTTACTTGATCTTCTAAAAACATCTGGGGCCTTTGCATCAAAGCAAAAATTCTCTGATCAGCATGGCTACTTATTTTTTGCATGCTAAATGTTGCATGAAAGGAAACAAAATGTTTCACTAAAACTTAGTAAATAAAGGCCGCTGTCCTTCTGTCTCCACTACATAGAGTGGGACCTATGTTTTTACCCAGCATCCACAGAAAGGTCACACAATTGTAAAGCCCTTTACTAGAGGTGCAGAACTGAAAAAAAACAGAGACAAAACAGCATGTTTACCAAGAGAAAGGTAAAAAATTGCAGCCATGTGATGATCCTTGAGGACTTAGAAGCCAAGGCACTTGTCGATCTGCATTTCTGAAATTTTTGCCCTTTCTTCATAATTATAGACCAAGGCTTTAAAATTTACAGCCTGTGCTGCTGTTAATGGCTGATTACTCCAGTGAACACCGTTACAGAGCGAGGGTTGACTCCCAGCTTCCAGATTCATGTCGGAATGTGTGAATCTCAGTTTTTGTTTTTATTGATACTGGCAGATAAAGGATAAAAATAATCATCAGAAGTGCTAAAACAAGACAACAAATAAAAGAATCCCAGATTTTATAATTGTGGGTAGACCTGTCAGATGAATGTTTGAGCTGACAACAGATGAATGTTGTACTTCAATACACAGAGATCCTTCGCATGTTGTCAAACTTCACAACAATGCAGATTAAAACAAATTAGTTAGTGCTTTCAACTGCTCTTGTGGTGCTTTGTTTTAAACTTCTGTGTCCAAGTCAGAGGAAGACAGGCTGGAGCATCAGGTGATTTGCTGGGTGTCAAGTGAGCTCCACCACTGACTTGTGCCAATGACTCTACACCACACAAGGCAGTGAAATGGTTGGGCACGTTCTCAGGTCCCAGAAGCAACAAGAAATAATTGCTCCTTCATCAACTAATGAGTCCTGCTGCAATGTAAGAGCAAAGCTGATCTAGCAGATTTGTGCTGCTGAAACACAGAGCTCCCCAGTCTCCCTCTTTCCTCCCTTCCCTGAAGCCTCCTGGACTTCTCCCATGAACCAGGTCAACGTGCAAGCCAGAGGAGAACTAAAAAAGAAACAGTTCTCTGCCAGGTTAAAGCCACAAGTGAAGGATCTGACAAATGCTGGAGCAGGGAAGGTGGAGAAGAGAGAGGAGGAGGAGAGGAGGAAACCAGGACCTTGTCTTCCTGCAGGGACAAGCTGTAGGATTCACGTTTCCTTAGCCTGGGCAGACCACAGGGCTGACCTGATCTGCTACAACACATCTAATCCAAGTCTGGCTTGTTTGTTGCAGCTCGAGTGCCTCTAAATAGTGTTCAGTGCATAGTAAAGACATATCATCTGATGGGGAAAAAATTCAACTGACCCATCTGTATCTCAGCTTATAAGAAACACAACTATATTTTGCCTTCTTAAAAGGAGAAATCTTTATATTACCAGTAGTTTTTAGGCAATGACTGTGATAGCCAAATAAAACAGCAGAGCGGACAGCAGGAAGCCTCAAGATGGATTTTTTTGGGTTGGGGAGAAGGACTGGAGAATCAGCAGAAGTTAATACATACATCAAATAAAATTTTACATTCAGATAACTGAAATACAGCAATGAAGTTATGCTGCAAAAACCCAGAGAGGAAATGCAGAGGACCTCTCTGCTTCAGATGACAGTAGGATGGGAAACAACCCGTTCTGTGCTTTTGGCTCCACAAATGTATGTTCTTCCATTAGCAAAGGGAAAAGCATTCCAGCTTGCCATAAAGTGCTCTGTCGGGTCACATTTTGCTGCACTCAAACATGTCGCATCGGACATGACAGGACAAATGCCATGACATATCACAACTAAACCAAGCGCAGCAGCACTTCAGCGATCAGACACTGGCTTTCCTTCCCTGGCCACTAACGATTGTCACTCTGGGTAGGAAACAGCTCACCTGGATCTTAAAGTAGGATTGACTCGAAAGTGCTGGGAGGTTGTCTGGTGGAGCTGCTTCCCACAAACTGTCAGAAATCCCCTGTTCACTTCTAGGTGAACTACGGGTCCCTGGTGAGAAGAAGGGCAAAACTCTATTGCTCTAAGGCTATTGACCCAAAAAAACTATTTGCAGGCCTGAACTGCTACAGAGTTACTCCCAGATTTTCATAGGCAATGATAGCAATCTTCTGCTTCTATTTTTGAAAAACAAAATGAAAATAATGCCGAATTAATTTGAAAGGAAAAACAGCCACCATCTACATAGTACCTGACATTCAGGAAATGGCTGTTTTTACTGCAGGGAGCTGAGAGCCTGAGGATAAATAAACAAATAGGCACAGGTAAAGAGACAAGATTAAACGCAGAAGTTTTTCTATATATACATACAAATTATTTACAGGAGGTGCCATGAGAGAGGTATGCCTTTGAGTTCAAGTCAGCAGCGTACAATTAACCCAGATGACTGGCACCTCAATTACAGCACCAGGGTTACCCAAGGCGGGCATGAGGATCCCCCCAGCTCCCATCTCACTGCATCCTCCCGCCAGCATCTCCGAGGCATCTGCACTCTCTTTCGGTGCCAAAATGCCTTGGCATTCCTCTGCAAATCAATGGCAAGAAAAGGCTCGAAGAAAGGAGCGGAGGGCGTGGAAGGAACCTGAGGTGAAGAGGAGAAGATGAAAGAAAAATGGGATTGAAGCATGGCTCAGATCAGAAAAAGCCCAGGAAGAAACAAAAGAGGCTTCTCCAGGTGTCTGAGGCAGCTTCTCCCACCAGCAGAAATCTCTGCTGGCTTCTACCTGAAGATGTTTTTGTTAGTTTCTTTTAGGATTTGGGATTTTTAAGGTTTTTGTTTTCTTTTATTTCGGCCAGATCTCACAGGGTAGAAGGGAGCAGAAAGGAACAGAAGCACTATTTAAGATGCCCTGAAAGTAGAGGGGGATCTGTGGGCTCCATTTCAAGGCTGATGGCCTAAGCCACCCCCCATATCTGTCACTTCACTTTGCTTTTCTCCTTCACCCCTACCAAATCCCAGGATTTTTCTCTTTAGACTAGGGCCTGGCTCATTAATACCATTTAGCTTCCTTACAGACAACTTTATCTGCAAAGTAATGAAGGCGTTTGGTTCTTTAAATGTGTTATATTATCGAAAAATGTTGCATTCTGAATGCACTGAACTCTAATTTTTAGACTTTATGCCTATAAGTGGAAAGCTCTTTACCATCTGGAGTCAAGTGTTAACATACGTGTTCATACTTTGCAATGGACTTGCTTGAGAAGAATTAAAATGTTAAGCCTTGATATACATGACAGTCAAGCATCTAAGATTTTTTAAGGATCTGCCCTGATTTCTTTGGGATGTGGAAATTCTATGCGTTCTTTCAGAGCGTAGCCAGGCAGAATTTTAAACAACATTAAGACCTCCACATGTGAGCAGCAGGGTCAAGGGAGGGGATTCTGCCCCTCTGCTTCACTCTGGGGAGACCCCCCTGCAGTGCTGGGGCCAGCTCTGGAGTACTCAGCACATGAGAGACATGGACCTGGTGGAGCGGAGCCAGAGGAGGCCACAGCAAGGATGCAAGGGCTGGAACCCCTCTGCTGTGAGGCCAGGCTGAGAGAGTTGGGGTTGTTCAGCCTGGAGAAGAGAAGGCTCTAGGAATCACAGAATCACAGAATGTTAGGGATTGGAAGGGACCTCGAAAGATCATGTAGTCCAATCCCCCCATTGGACCAGGAAGCCCTTGTTGTGGCCTTTCAGTACTTCAAGGGGCCTCTCAGAAAGATGGGGACAGACTTTTTAGCAGAGTCTGTTGAGACAGGACAAGGGGTGATGGTTTTAAACTAAAAGAGGGGAGATTCAGACTAGAGAGAATGAATAATTTTTATACACTAAGGGTGGTGAGACCCTGGCCCAGGTTGCCCAGAGAGGTGGTCGATGCCCCATTCCTGCAAACATTCCAGGTGAGGTTGGCCAGGGCTCTGAGAAACCTGCTCTAGCTGCAGATGTCCCTGCTCAGTGCAGGGGATTGAACTAGATGACCTTGAAAGGTCCCTTCCAACCCATGATTCTATGATATATTACATAGAACAAAATATTATTGACAGAAACAACAATTTCACTGGAAAAATAAAAAACATTTACTGTTGAATAAAGTAATACATTCAACTCAAATCTCCAGATTTTTGTATAATTTTGATTTGAAAACACTAAAAGCCTCAAGTAAATTCAAAAAACCTCTCAGTAATCCACTGCACTTTCCCTCCCTGTCAAGTTAGAAGTTGAGTTGAAAAGTAGTGCAGTTTTGCTATGCTGAATGAATTTTCCAAGTTCAGAAGTTACAGAGCATATGTTTAAAGGCTGGCACCTACCAAGGCACACCAGGTTCTGCTGTCATAGAATCACAGAATCATAAAATCACAGAATTGTAGAATCATAGAATAATTGAGTCATAGAATCATATCCTTACCCTGCTGCACCGTGATGAAGTCCACAAAGGCAGGATACCCGGTGCTCATGGGGTTAAAGCAAAATGGTTGAACTTGTCAAGATATTTTTGCATTGTCTGGCAAAGTTGTTTGTTCTGTTGTAGATGCTGCAGGGTATCAGTCACTTTGAAGGAGAGGATGTCCAAGCAGTCCCACACTCAGACAGTGACTGGCACTGTCAGTAAATCGTTCTGTCAAGAATTCATTTTGTAGCAATGCAAAGGAAATTGTGTGATTGTTTGAAATGAACTGGAGCATTTTGGTATTTATCAGCATGCTGAGTTCACAACAAGATGATCAATTACAGCTTGTTAATACCACTCAATAGCAGTTTGGACATGAGCTTTCAGTCTTGCCTTCATGTGGGTAGTGCAGCAGATCCTCTCTCATTTTTAAGTGGAACAGTAGTATCCTTTCTGATCTGTGATATTTTCAGCACGAAGCAGGGAAGTAAAATGGTTTTCTACGTACTTGTCTTCATTTAACACAAGCTAGCATCTCCTGTCACGTAGCTCTATGAACACAGCATGAGCAATTTGTGAAAACCACGGAGAGAAGCAGAGCTGCAGCGGTCATGGTTTTGTGATTCTCGTCAGGCCCAGGACAAAATAACCAGAGGTAACAAACTAAGGATTTTAAAGCCCTTAAAATGAGTGTCAGGCTGTAGAGAAAGCGATTTTTTGGTGCAACAGAAAGCTGTCACACAGTTTTCTGGCCAGAGCTTGCACTTTAAAACTGTCATAGACAATCATGTACAAACAAAGGTATCTGGCACCAGATATCAAAGCATAAATATAAACTAGATTCATCCGTAGAGCATTTAGTCCATAACTATTATTTCCCAAACAGTATTAGTAAAGTTTTTTCATACTACCTATAGGAATTGTTTCTAATTTGCTGACTGAGAAGTCCTCTGGGACTCGAGTATGCTAGAACTACGTGAGAACTTGTGCCAAGTCCTACAATGTGCTGAGCCCAGCTCTCCAGCTTCACACTGATAAGAACTGGTAGAGCCAATGAAAGACAGGGAGGGGAGGGACGGTGCCAACGAAATAATCAAGTTTTCTACTAATTGGCTTTAGATAGCAGTGAGATAACCTTTCCAGAGCTCCCTCTGGGCAAAGAGGAATAAGAGGAATATTAGATCAAATATGAGCTTAACATGTAGAAGCTGGTGCTGTGGCTAATGCTGTACAATGGCAGCAATTCAAACTGTATTAAAGACAGAGATTTCATCCCACTTTGAAATCTTTCAGTGAAAGCCTTTAGTTTTGGCCCACAAACACTCCAAAAGACAATCCACAGACAAGCCAGAAGATTATGAAAACAAAAGTGAGGATAATTATTTCAGATACACACCAAAGCTCTGTGAGAATTTAGAAAATTACAGTTTTCAGTTCATGTTGATAACAAATGCGGCCTCCTTCCCATGCTCTGATTTTTCCAAAACATGGGCATCGAACACACTTTCAGAAATAATTTGAACCAGCAAGCTACTGGCAAACCACGTACAGATAAAGAAAAGTAAAACAAAAACATACAAAGGGCTATAGGGGTGGATATGGGAGGAATAATTAGAAGCATTTCAATTAAATACATATAGTCAAGCCAAGCAATACCTATGGGCAATATATCTGTCAACACATACGAGGGATGTAAACAGAAGGAATGGAAAGGCAAGATTTACTGCAACTCACTGGGCATAGCTAGGAGTGATGTGATTAAATTAAGAAAGATAATTCAGATTGAATCTGAAGAACAACTTCCTGACAGTGAAGTGTTTCAGCTTCAAACAATCTCCCAAGTAAGCAGTTAATCCCCATTCTTTAAAACATGACTGGGCAAGAACCCTTGTACATGCACAATGGGGAATACTGCTGCTTTTGCCAAGAGATGGATTAGAAAATGAAATAAGTCTTTAATTTCTTTAATATCTGTGAATCTACCATCCTAGTGGGGATAGCACAATGGTGAAACTGGGAAAAAAAGAGAAGGATGGGAGGCAGACCTATCCTGAACTCAGAGTTAACCGGATTTCTTGGAGCAAGCACTTTAACATTAATATATAAGAAATAAAATTGATGCTAGGGAGAGGAGGTGAAAGTCCTGGGCAGGTGCTTAGCATACCCCTAGTAATTTCTTATGGTAGCTTCCCCAAGCTTTCCAAATCACTGTGCCTCAGTCCATGGCAGCACATCTCTCCCTGGATCACGCTCTACTGGTTGCTGGTGTTTCATGTTTTCTTCTTTGAGTTGCCCTTAAACACGGGGCCAAGCAGCACAACTTAATGAAGACTAAGTCTAACAACCTTCTCTTGAGTCAGCTCCACCAGTGAGGTTGGAGCCCTTTTCCTGTCCCGCTCCCCTCTGCTGCAGTGCTAACTCTCCTCTCCATCCTCCAGCCCAGCCAGCTTCTCCTGAACCCCTCCACCCTCTCTCTACCAACAAAGTCCTAGCAAAGACTAGCTAAGTCTCATTATCCTGCTACACAAATTAAATCAACTAAGGAGAGGCAAACTTAAGAGCTTTGCCCAAGGTTACAATCATATTCAGAGGCAAAGCCAAGACTAGATCTGGAATCCTGCTTTCTCCTGTAATGTTTAGACTACAGCTCCTGCAGCAAATGCTTTCACACTTTATAGTGTTTACTAACTTCATAATGTCTGCTAACATACTGCTCTGCCTGAAGAAGCTACACAAGGAAGAATTTAATCAATGGAAAATAAATGTAGTTATTAGGAATTACACAAGGCAGCGCTTAACACAACAGTAGAGATCAGCTGGAGAATTTCTATTGTTTCAGGAGAAGGCCAAGAGTTTTGGCATTGCTGTAAGGAAGAAAATCACTGAGATAATTCAGGCTTCTCTTGGAAGGTACTAGAAGTGCAAAGCACCATCCATCATCTTTATGGTGCATCACATCACCTGAGGCATGAAGTAATCATCTAAAAATGCACCGCCTGACGTGACCGTCGTTTATAATCAACAGCCTCTACGATCAGAGAATATTAAGAAAAATCTTTTATTCTATTGATGGCTTGTTTTTATACAAAGATGTCCATTATCAGGATGGCACAACTGGAGAACCTACCTGACATGGATTGAAAAGTACTCATTTTAGAAATAAAAGTGCATGGCTCAATAAATCTGTAAATCATCACCGAGAAGCTGGGATTGGCTCTGTACAGCAGAATTAACTCCTGGAGTATAAAAGAGCTAGCTTCAAAGATCAGTCCACTATATGTCTGCATATAATGCTTGCCAGTTTCATATTCATAGCTATGTATTCAAAAATATATTTAAAGAGAAAACTAAATGCTGCATTCCTACAAAAGTAATGATCTTGAGCACCAGCTAATGCACCCTTAGAGATGATGCCAGCCAGCCCAGCTCAGCCCAGGAAGGACCGTGAACTCCAACGGCTCAAACAATGACGACTAATGCTGAAGCTTAAACATATTATTCTGTCTCTGTAATTCAGCTCACACAAACCAGAAGCTGTTTCTGAAAGGAACTGTCTCAGAAACTGACAGTTTTGAAGGACATGAAACACCACTTCGGTGACCCATTCAACACAGGAACATAATGTGCAAATGTCCAGAGCTCCTCAGGTTCATGACTGAATTGCCACAGGCTGTGATATATGGAGAAAAATGAACTATTCTGGAATATTTGGAATGAATCTATGACCCTACCTTTGGCAGTAATGGGTTAACGGTTGGACCTGATGATCTTAAAGATCTCTTCCAACCTTCAGTTCTCTTCCTGGGCTGCATCCCCAGCAGCATGGGCAGCAGGGCAAGGGAGGGGATTCTGTCCCTCTGCTCCACTCTGTGAAGAACCCCCTGCAGTGCTGGGGCCAGCTCTGGAGTTCTCAGCACAGGAGAGACATGGACTTGTTGGGGCGGGACCAGAGGAGGCCACAGCAATGATGTGAGGGCTGGAACCCTTCTGTGTGAGGCCAAGCTGAGAGAGTTGGGGTTGTTCAGCCTGGAGAAGAGAAGGCTCTGGGAAGCACTTGTTGTGGCTTTTCAGTTCTTAAAGGGGCCTGTCAGAAAGATGGGGACAGACTTTTTAGCAGGGCCTGTTGTGACAGGACAAGGTTGATGGTTTTAAACTAAAAGAGGGGAGATTCAGACTAGAGAGAGAAGGAATAAATTTCTTACACTGAGGGTGGTGAGACCCTGGCCCAGGTTGCCCAGAGAGGTGGTCGATGCTCCATCCCTGGCAACATTCCAGGTGAGGTTGGACAGGGCTCTGAGCAACCTGCTGTAGTTGCAGATGTCCCTGCTCAGTGCAGGGTGGTTGGACTAGATGAAAGGTCCCTTCCAACCCAAACCATTCTGTGATTATATGATTCTAGTCTTATCTGCTACTATAAAGATGATGGCAGTCATTCAAAATTCTCATCAAATTTGGAAATATCTTTGACCCTCTGAACTTCTTTATGTATTACTGCAGGTCACCAGAGAGCATCCAAATGCAGGTGACCTGGATTCAGGCTGCATATAACCACATCAGCCCAGAAATCATGTGTCAGAAAGCCACGAACATTACAGAATGGTGTTTCCCTTCTGTAAGTTTTTTACACGTGATCAGACTCTCTCACTCTCATTCTTTTTTCACTCTTGCAAAATACTCCCAGCTTAAATTGCAGTCTTTGGAGCCAACACGTCTGGCTGGAGCTGCTCTGTCATTCATAACCTTATTATGCAAATAAAACATAGACAAGCTGTAAGTTCCAATTGAATCCAAACACCCTGGAGCATCCAATAAATGGAGACATCTAAAAGACATAACTCCATGGATGACACACATTTGTCATCCAGCTGAGAAATCTTAGATAGAAAGATGAATAAGAGCGAATTAACAAATGTCAAAAAACTCCAGGATCCTTTTCCCTATTTCTATTGCTTCAGGGAAGAGTTGAGACCCAAGAAAAAAAAAAACCCTCTCATGAAATGGCAAGCTGTGTTTGTACTTCTGAGTGTCCCTGAAAGCTGATCTGGGGAACAAGAGGCTTCACTTGGGATTTATTATTTTTGCAAATATTTCTTAGATTCCTAAATCAGAGACCAAGAACTCCAACAGACCTATTTTAAACTACTCAACAAGACTTCACCTGCTTTTCAAAGGGAAATAAAAAGGTTATTGAAAAAATAGTTGACAGAAGTTAAGTATGTAGACATTTTCTGAACATTTTGAAAGCATAATTATTACCATGGACTGAGACCTGTATGTACAGAATACCTACACACGAATAACTAATATTTTAGGCAACGTAATTTGCAGATCACAAGCAAAATGGAAAAACATGTGAGCCACAAAATATCAATTAACATTACTAGCTAATGGGAGAGAATCCAATCAATAGTCTTAGTTTAGGATAACTTATTTAATAATTTATTAATAATTTGGAAAATATTGGTAATATTAATGAAGAAATCACTAATTTCTGATTGGTAATATTCACAGAATCATAGAATCGTTTATGTTAGAAAAGACCTTCCAAATCATCAAGTCCAAACGTTAACCCAGCACTGCCAGGTCACCATTAAACCATGGCCCTCAGCACCACATCTCCATGGCTTTGAAACCCCTCCAGGGATGGTGACTCCACCACTGCCCTGGGCAGCCTGGGCCAGGCCTTGATAACCCTTGTAGGAAAGAAATTGTTCCTCATGACCAACCTAAACCTTCCCTGGTGCAACTCGAAGTCTATTCCTCTTGTCCTGTCACTTGTTCCTTGGGAAAAAAGACCAACCCCACCTGGCTCCAACCTCCTTTCAGGGAGTTGTTGAGAGTGGGAAGGTTTCCCCTGAGCCTCCTTTTCTCCAGGCTCAACAACCCCAGGTCCCTCAGCTGCTCCTCACAAGACTTGTGCTCTAGACCCTTCCCCAGCTTCATTGCCCTTCTCTGGACACGCTCCAGCCCCTCAATGTCCTTCTTGGAGTGAGGAGCCCAAAACTGAACCCAGGATTCAAGTCCAGGGGAATGATCCTTTCCCTAGTCCTGCTGACTACACTAGTGCTGATCCAAGCCAGGATGCTGGTGGCCTTCTTGGCTACCTGGGCACACGCTGGCTTATCTTCAGCTGGCTATCAAACAACCCCCCCAGGTCCTTTTCTGCTGGACACTTTGCAGCCACTCTTTCTCCAGCCTGGAGCATTTCAGGGGGTTGTTGTGACCCAAGCGCTTGGCCTTGTTGAAACTGGCCTCAGCCCATTGATCCAGCCTAGTCAGATCTCTCTGTAATCCTTCCCTATTGATAAGGTCACAAGACTTACAAACAATGAAAGACACTAATCAAGCACATCAATATTCTTATCAGTTTAGGGAAAAGTCATGCTAAATTTCTGGATCTATTTGCACTCTGGCATTTCTATTATTGTAGCAGGGGTGAATTGAGTATTTAGAAGTGCAACAAAGCAATTTAAGGTTTGATATGCAACCTTTTCATCTTGCAACTTGTTTGAAAATTGCTGGGATGCCTTACTAGTACAGACTAGTCCACAAATACCATTGATTACAATCATTCAGATATGATTCTAAATGCTGCTTTAGGTAACCAGAAGGCTTTAGAGTAGGTAAGGATGTAGTGCTGAGAAGTGATAGTGATGATGGCTGCCACAGAATGAGTGTTTAGAGAGGTTTGCAATTGCTTTTGGATCAAATTCAATGGATCTATCAGTCACTTCCAAGTGCAGTTGATGGAATATTTGTGCCTCATATGAAGGCAAAATAGCAGCAGAGGTGAGCAAGCCAGGACTAACCCAAGAATATTGAAAGACTTCATGCAAATTCTGTGGGTTTTTTATTACAGGTGTTATGGGTTGTCTTCACTGCAGTGTTGGTATCTAGGTTAGCCCAACTGGGGTGTGAGTAGCCACCTCCATAGGTCTGTCCAGCTGCTCAGATCCCAGGGGTGTGGAGCTGGCAGGACTCCCCAGGATCATAGATAGGATCATAGAATGCTTTGGGTTGGATTTTTAAAGTTCATCTAGGCCACCTTTTCTGCAGTGAGCAGGAACGTGTTTAGATCCCGAGGAACTTTGCCTCCTCACCTTCCAGAAGCTTCCTTTATTCTTCCCCAGCGATAAAAGCATCTTACTAAGAAAACTCGTACATATGAATTTGTTCCTTCTGCTCAGTGTAATGTTATAAATGATTAAAACCATTAAGAATTACAATTTCCAGATCCTCAGCTGCTATGATAAATCAGCCCAGCTCCAAATGCTTTAGTGCCATCAGATCAGGTTACACCAAACGATAGCACAGCTTTGTCTACATTTAGTTTAGTGCCCGTAAGGCTCCTTACACAGGAAAAGTCACAGGGCAGCCATTAGTTGAAGGTATATTTTTACACATTTGTTGTTAGCACACACTGTCATGCTTACCAAAGTTGTTGTTAGCCCTGCTTCCTACAGGTACAAAGTGAGGGCTGTAATAGAAGTATGGAGGTGAGATAAAATCAGATTATAAGATTATTTCCTGTCTCCAGTGGTTTACAGCAGGTTTACCATGGGAACAAGTCTGTTGACTTCTGCTGACCATGGCTGGTGTGATATCAGGAACAGGTGCACTTTGTGGCATTACTTGGAAAAAGCATCCATAATAATAATTATGAAACAAGATACTTTTTTTCAAGCATGTTCCACCATGTAAAGATGCAGGAAGGGAAGTCTCTTGTATTTAGTTTTACTGGAAAAGCGTGACAGACTGGTCCTGACACCACTTGGTTTTGCAAAGGCTAAGCTTAGCTGTAATTACAGTGACCAAGCTACCATCCTTTAGACCGGCTCTGTAACACTGCCAGGGAACTCAGGAGTGCTTACACTCAGACTGAAGATTTTGACAGATTACAGAGTAGTTTGAGCCTGAATCCAACACAGCAGAGCTAACACTGCTACCCCAGCTACCTACAAGGGCTAGCAATGTGCAAGGATCCCAGATGATGGCGTGTCCTGTGGCAGCACCAGAAGACAAGGGTCACAGAATCACAGCATGGTGAGGGTTGGAAGGGACCTCTGGAGATCATCTGGTCCAACCCCCTTGCTCCAGCAGGATCACCCAGAGCAGGGTGTCCAGGATCATGTCCAGGCATGTTTGGAATCTCTTCAGAGAAGGAGACTCCACAACCTCTCTGGGCAGCCTGGACCAGGCTCTGTCACCCTCGCAGAAAAGAAGTTTTTCCTCCTGTTCAGATGGAACCTCCTGGCTTCCAACTGGTGCCCACTGCCCCTTGTTCTGTTGCTGGGTACCACTGACAAGAGTGTGGCTCCATCCTTTTGATCCTGACCCTTTAGCTACTGATCAGCATTGATCAAATCCCTTCTCAGCCCCAGGTCTCTCAGCCTTTCCCCAGCAGAGATGCTTCAGTTCCCTCAGAAGCTTCATAGTCTTCGCTGGTCTCTCTCCAGTAGTTCCTTTTTCTTCTTCTTTCCCTCCTGTTTGTCCTTCATCTACTGCTCTTTCCCTTCTATTTAATCAATACCTTCATTAATGAATTAGGACCTCTTGTCCCCCAAGCACACAAAGCCATCTCCCTGTTGCTACCCTATTCCTCACTCTACCCTTCTGCTGCCTCATCCCCATAAGCCGTATGTTTTTGCATGACAGGGAACATTTATTACTCTGCACAGTCTCCAGCAAACAGGGACCTCCTCCTGGGCAACTTGTAGGTTATTGTAATAAAACGAACATTAAGAAATTATGAGAGCATTAGGACTCAGCTGAGTGTTCACTGAGGGATGACTTCATGCTGTTACCATTTTGTTTAGCATTAGATTAGCCCATTATCTTCACAGAGTATCAAACAAGGTCCTTGCAACAAAAACGTATCAAAAAAAGATTAAGAAAAATGTGTAAAATCTTGATGAAAATAATATAAAATGTGTTTTATATTAAAAAATCACCTTTTCTTTGATTTCATCACTACCTCGTTTAATGAACTCAGCACTTTCCTAAAGCACTCAGTCAATCATAGCCTCCTGAAATCCTTCACAAAAAAAACCTAGCTGTGCTTGACAAAACCTGAATTTTTTTGTATTTAATAAGCTTGATGAAGGCTTATGCTATTCTGTCCTGGGATTTTAGACTTTATCTTTTTTTCTCTTTTTTCTTTAAATTTTTTTTTCCCAGGAATGCTGACTTCCATGAATATTATATTGCGTTTCCCAAAAGCAGCTATTTATTGCTTCTGTTTGCCCTTTATTACAAGAAAAATAGAAAGCTTGTATTTTCCTTCACTGGGTAAAGATGCTTCATAAGTAATCCAAGAAGCTACTTTCATGTTTGTTCAATAAGTATTTCAAGATGCTGCTATTTTGATAATGTGCTGACTGATACATAATTCACGGCAATGCGAAGTTTAATAATATCTTCACACTCAAATATAAAATGAGCCCTCAATTCTGACACGCTGAATCTGGTTCTAACACAAGCTACTTCTCATTTGTTCTGTAAAATGAGACAGAACCGCTATTACTCAATGTAATGCATGTGTTACACCAATGTGTTAAAAAATATAAATCACCTAATTCCTGCAAGTATATACAGTACCTGTGTGAAGCAGATGAAGTGGTGACTGCTCATGGAGAAGATCTCCATCCATTACACAGAAGAACGAATTGCTCAGGACACCCTTCCCTCGCATGAAGTCATTTACCAATTAATGCTCCCATCATTAAGGATTCTGACAAGGAAGCCTGACCTGACCTCCGCAAGGAAATATGTTAAAGGACAAGAATCATATGTAACAATGTAATTGCCTGGGTTTCTTGGAGACTGTGCACACAGCAGATGTTTGCCTTTAGCCACCAGTTGTGGTTCTTAAACCTGCTGGAAATTTTGTTTGGTAATGAAAGATAGAAGCAATTTATCTACCTTTAAACAACTGGCATCAGATATAGAATCATAGAATGGTTTGGGTTGGAAGGGACCTTAAAGATCATCTAGTTCCAACCCTCCTGCCATGGCAGGGACACCTCCCACTAGACCAGGTTGTTCAAAGTCCCATCCAACCTGTGGATGGAGCATCCACAATTTCCCTGGGAAACCTGTTCCAGTGTCTCACCATCCTCATAGTGAAGAACTTCCTAATTTCTAATCTAAATCTCCCCCTTCTACTTAATCCTCATCCCATCACTACAAACTCTTATAAAAAGTCCCTCTCCAGCTTTCTTGTAGGCCCCTACATATAGGCCTCCACATATAACTTACTTAAAATATGTGAGGTGCTACATCCCCACCCCTTTCCCCATGACTTCAGTTTCTGAGATTCTCAGAGCCTTTCATGCATTTTTTCTCACAGTACACTGTGTGGTAGGACAAAAAGCTGAAATTTGGGAAATTTCCCATTTCCACACAATCAGAACACTTCATAGGCAAGGTTCAATTTCTGCCAAGTATGAACAGAACACAGGAGGGTTTCTGAAGGGAACCTGCTTTATTTCCAACTGTCTTCTCCTGGAGACATGATAACTACCAGGCAGGATGACAGAGACTCCTTAACTCTATATGAGAATAAAACACATTTCAACATCTGATGTTCTTCCACAAGAGGAGTAAAATTCTAGCACAAAAAAAGGTAAAAACTCATCTAATGTTGAGATGTCTTGCCAGCTCCTGCTATTCCCTGCCACCCTCCTCCCCATGACACAGCCCTGCTGAAGTTGCACACTTGCTAGCGGAAATCACACGGAAGCACTGAGGACCAGCAACAGGCATTATTTCATCATTTTCCTGACTTAGCTGTGCCCTAACACATGTAACTGAGGTGTCGGTGCAGGGCTGGGAAGGATCTGGGAAAGACAAGATGTTCTAGGTTCGGCAGTGGCACCGCGCGTGGCTTTTGCCTCTCTACTCAAGTCATGAAACCCCATCTGTGCCTCAGAGTCCCCATCTGTCAAGTGGAGATGATTCCTCGCACAGATCTTTGTGACAATTACTTTACAAGCACTCTCAGATCCACAGGAGAGGAAGCGTAGAGAAGCAGAAGGCATTACTAAGGCATTAAAAACATGCAGTGATCTTTCCTTGGGAGATTTATTTTGCAATATGTATTTGTGAAAAATATATTCACTTATAAGGTGAAGGTGAGGGCAGAAATAAAGAAGTAAACTTAGAGACCCATTGCTTTTCCTTGCTCCTGTCCATAATTCATCTCATACTGCTTTCGAGGGACCTGGATGTCCTGCCATCCCTCCTCAGATTAAGTATTTTCAATTGTGGGCAGATAAATAAATCACTGCTACAGCGCTTTCTCCTTATACCACTTGCCTCCTCTCCAGTCCTCCAACTGCCTTTTACCCATCTTATTATAGAATCATAGAATCATTTTGGTTGGAAGAGATCTTTAAGATCATCAAGTCCAACTGTTAACCCAGTACCGCCAGGTCACCACTAGACCATGTCCCTCAGCACCGCACCTTTATGGCTTTTAAATCCCTCCAGGGATGGGGACTCCACCACTGCAGAAGCTGGACAACTTCATAGCAGGGATCTCTTCCTTTACCCAACTTAGAAGAGTCTGGCATTGATAGGGCTATAGAACTAAGTTCAAGACACTTCAGTCAGTTTACAGACATTACAAGATGCTGTAGTAAATAGAAGTGTGGCAATTTAGACCAGCAAAAATTCTGCTCTATCAAACACAACATTTTTCATGTTCTAAATTCATGGCATGTAATGGACCTTCCTGAACACTCCTGATTGCTCTACCATAACCTAAATGTTACAGTCTCTAATACTCCACAAGCACCCGTGAACCTTCAGAAACTATTTCTATGGTATCAATCTCTCCCCAGCTTTACATTATGAATGAGCAGGATGGAACAAATTATAGAATGTTTTAAGAAAATTAAAATGCCAAACATATTTTTCTTCTTTGAAAAATGCTAAACAAAAATCTGGGTCTTCTGCCTCTCTGCATGCATCACTGCCAACAACAACAACCTGGTCTGTAACACCAGAAAATTACAAACAGTCGAAAGAGGGAAAAAACCTGCTTGAATGAGAGCCACTCACACTCTGTCGATGCACAAATAAACGCATTAAAAATGTAAATAGGACTAGCAGAAGGACAGGGTTATGAGGAAAACAAACGGTGGCAGAGACTTCAATCACTCATATAACAAATAGTTCAGTGTCACGACTAAATGAAAACGAGTTTTCCAGCCATTCTAGTGATCATCTACACTAAACAAACCTTCATACTTTAAAACTGTATCAAATTACCTAATTCTTACGGAGAGGAGAACCTATCTATAGTACGGAAGGAACAAGCGAGCCCTGCGTGCCCTTACCAGACTGTGCTTCGTTGGCAGCGTTGTGTGGGATAAATCTCTCCTCTTCAGATATCTCTTTGCTTCCTGTGCTTATCTTATGCAATAAATACTAAAATAAGAGAGGTTGCTTGCCCTTTCCCAGCTGTCTTTTTCACAAAGACACTGAACTATTGGGTAATATCTTGTAAACCTCGTGAAAAGCAAAGAAAGAAAAATGTTTTTTCCCCCACTTTCAGGATCCACTTACTTATGTTGAGGGTTGTGCCTCTGGAGTCAGACTTGCAGTGGTGCAGCTCATCTGGCTCTACACGCTCCATCTGTCCACGCAGACGGATGGTTTCAAAGATGTATCTGCTTCTGTAAACCAAAGAGAAATTAAAAACCCGATCAATAGGATTTTCAGGCATGGAAAGCACCCAAAGCTTTTGACGGACACGTGAGTTCAGAAACCTAAAATAGTTTGCATAAAGCCAGACAGGAAATCTACAGCAGCAGCAGAAATTGAATAAAATTGACCAGAATCCTCAGCCAACATCTGACCACCTTTTATCCTGTGCAAAATTCATGTTTATGTTAATTTTTCTATTTGCATCTAAATGTAATGTATATTATACATGGGCATTATGCCTCTTCTACGTGTTACGGGGAACAGGTAGAAAGCTCCACAGAAAGAGGAGGGCTTTGGCAGCTCTTGGCCACCATCACAGCCATAGGGAAGAGGTAGAAAGCTCCAGAGAATGAGGAGGGCTTCGGCAGCTGTTGGCCATTGCCACAGCCATGGCAGCTGAAGCCCAGCGTAGGCAGCTGCCTGCTCAGCAGTCAGTTCAATTATCAGACACAATAAGGTCTAGACTCTTTCGCTGAGCCAGCCATTCTTAATATTCCTGCACGGGTCTTTCTGACTGATTCCTGCCTCTAAAAGAAGTGATTTCTCTCCTTATCCTTATCAGATATATAAAGCCAACCTGTCAATTAATGGCGAGGAAAATGAAGGAAACTAAATGTTAGCTCTTGCAAAACACCAAACACGTTGTTATTTAAAATAACAAATGTTTGTTCACATTTAGGCTTGTTTCCCCTCTCTTTAGGTCTCTCTGTAGTTTCTACTGCCAAAATAAAGCCCAGATGCTTCTTCCTTTTGTTACTACTGATGAATTTGCATCTCCAGACGTGAATTCCTGTACAAGAAGCATTCTCTTTTGTTTATTGAAACAAAATGAAAACTTGAGGGAGCAAGAAAACCAATCACCTTGGGTACCATCTGGCGAGGTTGAACTTCAGAGATGAAAAGTGATCCTAGAAAGCCTGACCTCCATCAGGTGTCCTGCTGCTCCCTACCACCAGCACAGCCCAGAGCCTTCCCAGCCTTCCTCCAGCCTATTCCAGAAGATCCCTGCGAGCCCTCTGCTTGCTGTAGAACAACCTATCCTGCTCTGACATAGGATGTATTTCTAAATATACTCCCTAAAGGAATCTTAAGAGTCAGTATGCTGATAAAACCAGATCCTTCCCAAGCCAAGCATATGGGGAACCTACCACTCACCACACAGCGCTACACCAGCTTATGTTCTCTTTGCCTTTGACAAACCAAAACACTGTTTCAGACCACACAGCATCACATATTTATGATTACCCAAAGACAGACACTTCAACTGTGCACCTTTCAGCATTTAATAACATCAGGGTGAATGCTTTTTGGCTAAATTAGGAAGAAAGCACTTTCAGAGCTGAACAGCATAAAGCGTGCCCATGACAGGCTCCTGTCACCACACACTTCCAGAATTAACAAACAACAACTTTCAGTAGAAAGCCAAGCACTGTTGGTGCAAACTAACAATGATGTACTCACAGGAAGGCAGCTGCCACCCATCTAAGTGCCTCATTCATAAACTCTTTTTATTTTGAAGAGAGAACAACATACTTAAGCAATACTGCTAATGATAAACAGGACTCATTGTGCATTTGGGTTCTCCGGAGCAATTGTCCTATGTTAGTGCTGCATCATGGTGCTCAGCACTTGCCTCTACAATTAGGAACTCTAGAGCCTCTAATAAATCTCACCTGCACAACTGAAGGCTTCAAATGGCACATTACACAAAGATCAGACCTGGGTCTGAATCTTAAAGGTGCACAGTGAATCGTGATAAAAATATGCATCCTAAAGACCTGCGAATGCTTCAGGGAAGATGAGGGGGAGGGTAAGACATTCAATTTGGAAAAAAAAAAATCACTTTGTGTAGTGAATTTTCTGTCTTGTTTTCCTTTCCCATTTTTATTACTTAGTAAGCATTCAGGAAAACTGGATCTTTGCTTTTGAGATATTCTGCACCTGCTGTCTCGCCTATAAAAATGCTGTTTTCAATTCAAAGCCATAAAACACTGCAATTAATCTAAATCACATCATTACTGTTGGAGCCTAGACTCACAAAATTGGCTCCCTTCACCTCAGCGTATACCACTTATCTTACTTTCAGAAATATTTTCAAACTGTATGTTGTTATTCTTACTTCTTTTAACACTATTACTCTTTACTGTTGATATCAAGACTCACAGGCTCCATTTAAGATGAGATGGCCCAAAGCACATAGTAAGCACGATGCACAGATCCCTGCCCCCCAGATGGAGACACACTCCCATGCACAGTCAAGTGTCAGCCAGTAGGAAAAATAAAAACAAGAAGAAATACCACGTGGACCCAATTCCTACAGGACCGTGCTGGTCAGAATAAGTTGTAAGAGGCGTTTCCAGACACTTAGGCTGCTGAACATCATAAGCCAAGTGCTCCAGAGCTGAGCACTGCACCATGCCGTCATAAATCCCTGCAGCAGCGGAAACGCAACAACCACCAGAAGCACTGACAGGGGACAGTGCAGGAGGAGGCTGGATGTAGTTGGCAAAAAAGGTAGAAAGTATTTCCACTGCCATGCCTGAGCAGCCACGTATCCTCTCAACATGTATGTTATGTGCTACAAATCCAAAATATAAGCAGCTGCATCCAAACAGTTGATCCCACAGTGGTATTCAGCAAGAACATTACATCATGTTCCATTATAAAATACATGTGCCAAATAAAATGACCATTTGCAGCCACTCTTGCTTGGTAATTTCACACAAAAATCCAGGCAGAGATATCTCTCGCTTATATTTACTAACTCTCGAATTTCATAGATAATAGTTTTGCTTTTTCTCAATAAATCAATTTATTAATTTCCACATTTTCCATTTCTTCAGCTATGCAAAAATATTTAGGAGGTTGTAGATGCCCCCAAACTGGATGTGTTCAAGGCCAGGTTGGATGGGACTTTGAGCAACCTGGTCTAGTGGGAAGCATCCCTCCCCATGGCAGGGGAGTGGGAACTAGATGATCTTTAAGGTTCCTTCCAACACAAACCATTCTATGATTCTATGATTTACAAACTGTGGTTCCTGCTGTTACAAAGATACAAAAGTGCGGATCAGCTTCAATGTGTGGTTCTACAATGTGCAGTGGCAGGAAAGAAATATGGAAAGGTTTCACATTAATTTCCATTTAACTTCACAAATGAGACTTGTCTCCAGAGATTACAGTGCAGAGCCTATGACATCACATCTGAAGTGATAAAAACGAAGAGGTAACAAAGATGCTGCTGGTGGCTACAGCAGAGGATAAATCATTTGTTTTATCAGATTTCCTGTTCTTACTTTGAATAAAATTTGACAGAGCTTCTGGACTCAAAAAGACATAAAAATTTTTATTCTGCACTTTAGCAGGAATGAGAAAGTTGGAAATTTGTATTAAGAAACTTAAAAGCAGAAATAAAAAGACAGACTCCTCAGTGGAAGGCCAACTGAGTAATGTCCAAGGAAAATAATATAATTCCTCATCTTTTCACTACATGCAGGACTAGGGCATAGCTGTGCTCCAAAAGACTTTTATTAATTACTTTGGAAGTTGAACATTGAACTGTGGCAAAGCCATTAACAGTTAGACTCTCTCATGTCACAAACAAACAAAGCTTTTCAGACCTCATATTTTAAATATTGTTAAAAACTTCTGAATTCTATCTATATCTATCTTCCAAGAGTCTCCAGGTGGTACAACTCAGCCTCCCAAGGCAATTTTACCCTGGTTTTGGACAGCCAATGTAGGCCTTTGCTATGTGCTCTTCAGGAACCTCTCACACTGCGTCCATCATTGTGAGAATTCTGATGCTTGTTATTACAAGTAACTTCTTGGGTCTCTTTTCCGGGTCTCATCCATTTTTTCATTGTTTTTCCCATCATGAACAGAGATATCAGGATGATTTCCAATTTGGATATAAAATGCTCTAACTACTAAGGAAATTGCTCTATGTATGCTGCCAAAACAGGGGTATAAATAAAGTGCTGAAGTGTATGTGATGAGACACCTCACAGTCATGCAGAGGAAATGAACTTGTCTCAGTTGTCCATATTTTGTCTGACAGACTTTGTTGACACCTTGTCATGAGACCATCACACTAAGTATACTGTGCAATTATCCTCTCATTTTCTCTCCCCTTTCTTCCCTTAATGGCCAGGGAGGTTGTAGATACCCCAACACTAGGTGTGTTCTAGGTCAGGTTGAACAGAGCTTTGAGCAACCTGGTCTAGTGGGAGGTGTCCGTGCCCATGGCAGGGGGGTTGGGACTACATGATCTTTAAGGTCACTTCCAACCCAAGCCATTCTATGGTTCTATGATTCCATGACATTCTGTGATTCTGCTTCCTCTGTTTTCCAAATTAACCTCTTCCCCCACTATCTCAGGTGTCTGAACCTCTCTTATTCAGAAAAGAACACCTAAAAGATCATATGTGGTCCAGATGCACCTGGCCAGACCCTGGTACCAGCTATCAGGACATCTGCAATATATTAGGGAAGAGGTTCCCTGGCATAAAGCCTGCATAAGGTATTTGGGGTAGGAAGAAGCGCATCATACTTAAAAGAGGAAGGCTGGAGTGCTACATAAGAATCAGCTTTCCTGTTGCACACAATTTCATACTTAGTAGGACACATTTGGAACTATCAAGATGAAACTAAAGTCCTTTAATGTAAAAAATTGGGACTTTAGCACATGAGCCAATAGCAGAGCAGTTCCTCAAGGCAGTCAGGAAAGAATAGATCATTTAAACCAACACTTTCCATGTTCAATACAAGTCCTTTATTGGTCTACTGGCTGCAGTAACAGTCTGCTGTATTATTTTTGGAAAAAAAATGTGTTGAAGAAGTCAAAACTCAAAAAAGAAGCCTTTAACTACATTTTCTATAGAACTTGCAGATTTTTGTGAGTGAGATGCTGCAGAAGTGTAATCTGGGGACTTTTCTGAAGAAATATCCTAGTCCTATTTAATTTTAATCTCTGGATCTTTATATCATCAAGAACAAAGAATGCTGGAGGGTCATTTTTATCTCCAAAATAATCAAGTTTCTCTTTACTCTCAAGTAAGAAGTTAGGAGAAGTTAATATAAAAATAAAGCTATCTGAAGCACAAAGTCTAAGGTATTTCTTTCCCATCACATGTTCAGGCCTATTCCTCAGATTTCCAAACAGATTTTATATATGTACTTGCTTCTGGTTTCTGAGATTTTTTTCTGGCTGAACTCTCCCTGGCAGAAGATCAGAGAATGGGAAATTCAGACTAGGTGGCTTTAAACTCCCTGTTTCTCTGCAGCCTCAGGAACGTTAATGCGTGATCAGGCCAGAGTGTGATGGACATTTGTACAGCCGCTGGTTACTGTAAGACCACAGAAAACATAACATGGCCTCCATATTCTGGGGGATTGAACACAAAATGGATTAAACTGCTAGGAGATTTAGATTAGATGTAAGGAAGAAGTTATTCACTATGACGGTGGTGAGACACTGGAACAGGTTGTCCAGGGGGGTTGTGGGTGCTCCATCCCTGGATCTGTTCAAGACCAGGTTGAATGGGGACTTGAGCAACCTGGTCTAGTGGGAGGTGTCCCTGCCCATGGCAGGGGATTTGGAACTAGATGATCTTTAAGGTCCCTTCCAATCCAAACCATGCTATGATTCTATGATGTGTGTCAATGACAATATAAGAATCAAATGATAAGTTCTCTCCCAAGTTTGAGCTCAGCTCAGAACACAGCAGAAGACGTAAAAGAAGGCAGTGAGAAAAGCAAACTGGAATCAAGTATTTTGGCATTAACGTTTCTTTTTTGTGGTTAAAATGTAGATCAGAACAGGGGCTGAAATAGAAGCTGTGACAAACTGAAATATTTTAGAAAATAAAAAAACCCAACACAAACCAAACCAGGAAATTATTCCCATATCATATTCAATGTATAAAAATGTGACTGAGAGTCTGGCAGAGGATAGGTAGGTTATTTTTTTTCCTTTTCTGTTAAACCATAGTGTTGCAAAAGGCCTTTCCAGAAAACCAAACTCTCAGAACTAGAACTAAGGCCAGCTTGAGTTTCCTGACATTTAGCAACACTAATTGTCCCTTTTTTCCTTCCTGCTCTTTGCCGTATTTCTTGGAAAACAACAGCTGTGTTTATTCAAATAGCAGTATCCTGATGACTTGATGATAGGCTAATCTGCAGGAATTCCAAGTGTGACTGTCCTGCAGGAATCTTCACAGAGCACCACACAATTGCCTTTGGATGACAGAAATCCTTGGAAAGACTTCCGTGCTTTTGGTCGCTCTGGAAGGTTGCCCTGATACTGGTTATCACTGAATTTCTTGCAGCATGCACCATATTTTTCCAGTTTTGGGGAAAATTTCCTCATGCATCAATGTCAGTGAGTAATTCCACAACATAAACAGTTTCTTGCTGTACAACCAAACCAGAAGGATGGACGCAGGACGCTGAATTACAATCGAAACAAGCCTCAGCATTTGTCTGGAAATCAGGGCTATAAATCCAGCGGGACTGTAAATGTTCTCCATGAAACAATGCAAGCTTCAGACTACATGACATCTTAGTAAGCAGTTTACATAATATATCAAATGATCCAGAAGAAAAGCAACCATATGAATGCAGATGAATTAATCACATGTATTCAAAGAAGCAGCTTTCAGACAAGCCCACAGCCAGACAGACGTGTGTCCACTCTTTGTGTTTGACAGGGATGCCCAGCTAATATCTCAGCACAAAATGATGTTTACTCAACCCTTTGACTAGGGGGGATAAAATAAAAGTTTGTCCTGTGTTAACAGACATCTATTTAAAAAATAAACTGATAACATATATATAAATCAAATGCGAATGAGGAGTAAGGTAGAAAAAGAACAGGGAGTGCTGGGTGAGGGGACAGGATGGTCTCATCATCATCAGAGTCAACACGCGCAGCAACGTGCAGTAAGGGACACTGGACATCAATTTATCAATGCTCATCAATAGCTAAAGGGCAGGGGACAAGAGGATGGGGCCAGGCTCTTGTCAGTGGTGCCCAGCAACAGGACAAGGGGCAACAGGCACAAACTGGAACCCAGGAGGTTCCATCTGAACAGGAGGAACTTTGTTGCTGTGAGGGTGCCAGAGCCTGGCCCAGGCTGCCCAGAGAGGTTGTGGAGTCTCCTTCTCTGGAGAGATTCCAAACGTGCCTGGATGCGATTGTGGGCACCCTGCTCTGGGTGAGCCTGCTGGAGCAGGGGAGATGGATGAGATGATCTCCAGAGGTCCCTTCAGAGTTCACCATGCTGGGATTCTGGGTGGTTCTGTGACATATGCAAGATGCTACTGATAGCCAACCTTCTCAGAAGAGCAGGTAGTGTTTCCATATTTCAAAATCCAAACACAGCCTTTTTAAAAATCAGAACACATTCAGACTCTCTCCCAGACAGAAGGCATCTTAGTTTCATTAGCTGCATTTTAGGTAATTTGGGAAAATGTTCATTTATCCATAATTTTTCCAGCATTGGACACTTCTAATATTCGTCTGGACAGGAGCTGGGCCATCTTGTCCAGACCATGCTTTTGTTTGCCAAGAAAAGTTGGATGAGGTGATCCTTGACATCTCTTCCAACCTGGTATTCTATGATTTATTTTATTGTAGAGTTGTTCCCTGATCTTTCCATCTGGATTACTGGTTTCTACAAAACTGCACCTCTCTGCCTGATCATGGCAGTGCTGGGTTAACGGTTGGACCTGATGATCTTGAAGGTCTCTTCCATCCAAAATGATTCTATGATTCTATTCTATGATTAAAAACTCATTGAGGAACTCCAAAGACTTCCTGAACATGACTGCAAAAGTGTTTTGCAACACAGTGAAAAAGGGAGGTGTACAGATGTGCAAGGGAGACCACTGTACTCCTTTAGCTAAAGTTTCAGTATAACCTGGAGCAAAGCTTCACATTATATTTAATTTGATATAACAGTACACCAAGCAATCTTGGAACACAAGGAGATCTACTGCTTTAAAACCAGGCAGCAGTTAGATAAAAATCTAAAGTGATGTGGCTTCGCACTCAGAGACCATAAGAATAATGATTAGTCTCATCCATTCATAAAAAGTGCACATTACATATAGCCAAGTTTGCCTAGTTTCAGCTTCTAGTCCTGGACTGCACTATACCTTTATCTGCTAAATAATATTTTATACACCTCATAATTCATTATAGGTGAGGTCATTGCACAATTTTTAGTTTGATAAGACCAATACATCGTATTATGCACCTAAAGAGAGTATCTGCTTTTTCTATAAAGCCATTCGTCAGCGTTTTAGTGATGTTCTTAGTTCTCCTGAACTCTGGTGAATAACGATAGTGAATATTAGGACTGAAACTAGAGAGACTGTGTTAGGTACAAACAGAAATCACTGAGTAACTGAGGCTGGAATGGGTCCCTGGAGGCCTCTGCTCCAACTTTCAGCTCAAGCTGCTCAGCTGCTCTCTGCAGGCAGCCGTAAGATCTATCCTCAGCCTTTGCTGCCCTCAACCCAGCCCCCTCAGCATCTCCATCTGCGTCCCATGCTCCAGCCTCCAGCCACTTCAGTGCCTCCAAGGGACTTGCTCCAGCACATCAGTGTCTGTCCCAGGCTGGGGAACCCGAACTGGGCACACTGTAAGCCAATGAGGTGGCCTCATACTCCTCCATTCCCTCTATCATACGCATGATATATGCTTTAACATAGGATATCTCCATATCTATTCATCGCTCCATATGTATCAATATACAATCACCAATGATTTCTTGTGTCTTTCTAGGTCACCAATAGAAACATGAAACAAGAGCAGATCTAGAATCAACCCAGAAGTCTCTCCACCAGGAGCTTACTTCTCAGTTACCACCTGTTTCTCTGCCCTTCAGGGCCAGAGAGTTAACCAGCTCCACTTATTTAATATCTGCCAGATAATAATTTATATTTCTTAATCAACATTTAAAAAAAGATTCAGTTCTAATGTTTTATTTAAGTTTCAGTTTATTACAGTATCTTTTTTCAGCCTGACCTGCAATCTCAGAAAAAAACTAAAAATAGAATAAAAGATCAGATTAGCTTGACCTTCTCTATTTCCAAAACACCCTATTGACTGGTCATTTATTGCTCCCATTTATTTCTCTATTCATAACATTTTATACTCTTTCCTATTATTTTGCTCTGAACTGAGGAAGCAATTTCATTTCTGCTTTTGTCTGTAAGTACATATTTAATTACGCAGCTCCAATCTGCATAGAAATAGCACCACTTAATCATTTCCTTGCCTATCTTCAAGACATGGTAATTCAGATTGTTTTCAAAGGTACACTGAATCCCCAGCCAACTAAGCACTTTAAAACAAAGCTGATGTATCCTTCTTGTTTTCCAGTATTACAGACTGGTCCTTATCCTACCTTTCACAGAACAACAACAACAAAAAATCACAAACATCCCTAAAAAGCGCATGTTCTCCCCAAGTGGTCATTCAGGAAAAAATGGCTTGATTTACATGTAGTTTTACATAAATACTATCTCATCAATGCAGATGGTTCTCTACAAGTGTATTATCAGTGCCGATGGACTGAATAAAATTGCTGTCATTTTCCTTCACATGACTGAGTTTCTCTTTACTGGAAAATTAACTACGAGTAACATCTTGGAGCTTTCCAGATTAAAAAATTGGCACAAAATTTCTTCTGCATTTAGAATATGCAGCCAAAAAAGTTCAAAAGCTTTCAGGACCAAAGTATAAAACACCTTCGTTCTTAAAAATGAATAAATAAGATGCCCTTAAATCAATTAACAAATTCCTATGCTCCCGGTCCAGCCTTCTAGTGTGTGTCTGTCTTAAATATTCACCTCAAGTAAGTTATTAGTTTAATAGTTTTACCATATATTGCCTTATATTAAATATAACCAGCACTGGTTTTGTCAAAATGACCTTTTCAGCTCAGGTGTTGCCTGCGATAGCATCATGTAAGAAGCAACTGTCAGCAAAATAAACTTCCCTGAAGGGCAGGATAAGTAAATTTAATTATTATTAATGCCTTGAACATAGCTGAAGCTCTCAGAATTGTAATGAAGTTAAGATACGTATTACGCATGTATTCATTCCTTTCTTATACTTTGTCTTCCTTACCCAACTTGCTAATACTTGGTTCACATACCAGCTGGCACTGAGCATCAAAGCTCATCTGCAAGAGCACCAGATCTTGCTGTATTATGGAAGCTCAATAGCAGCACAGTCTCCTTCCTGGAGAACCTATTTTCATATTCTATTTTCAGCTTTGTAGTGGGAGGTGTCCCTGTCCATGGCAGGAGGGTTGGAACTAGATTATCTTTAAGGTCCCTTCCAACCCAAGCCATTGTATGATTCTATGATTCTATATAAATGGTTTTAAACCGAGCTGCTTCCTGGCTTTGAAGAAAAGAATTACCTTGTGAGTGTAACAGCACGAGTGCAGAGGGTGAGTGCTCCACATTGGCCTCTCTGTGTGTAAGCCAGGGTTCCCGTGCCACCCATAGGATTTGGCTTATGCCTCACAGAGGGAAAAATACACTCTGGAGCCATCTAGATATGTAAATCAACTGAAAAGTTTAAATCTCAACCCAAAAGGGGATCAGTTACAAACTTAAGAGTGCAACCAATGCCTCAAGAATGTGCACAAAGAGCAGCAGTGAACCCACAATGCTGTACCCTCCAGCTCTTTGCAGCAGACTCAGTCCCATTCTCTGGACCAGCTCCAGACATCCATCTCCATAGTGAAGAAGTTCTTCACCCTGAGGGTGGTGAGACACTGGCACAGGTTGTCCGGAGAGGCTGTAGATGCCCCAACACTGAATGTGTTCAAGACCAGGTTGGATGGGGCATTGAGTAACCTGGTCTTGTGGGAGATGTCCCTGCCCATGGCAGGGAGGTTGGAGCTAGGTGATCTTAAAAGTCCCTTCCAACCCATTCTTTGATTCTATCTCCTGGGGCTGCCACAGCCCTGGGACTCTAGCGCCACTCCTGCATTATGCTCATGAAGCTGATTGTACCTACATCTACCTTATTTGAGGATTTCTGAAGTTTCTTATTTGTTTCTGAACTCCATCAAGCATGGATTTCCAGGGGAGCAAGGGGGCTTTAGAAAACACATTGACTCCCACCTCCTGCGCCTGCCCAATGCTGAGGTCGAGGTCAGCCACCTCCACAGACAGAAGGCTTCTCACCCTCTCTCTGAAAGAGCAAACACAGATAATTAGATAATTTACAATCCACTCTATAATTAAAATACAGAATGATGTTAATGCCACAGTTCATGTTCACAGTTCATTATTCATCAGACATCACTCAGTGTCAGCCATCTATTTTTTATATCTCCAGTCTATTCAGGCATACTGCAGGGCCTTGGGCCTCCAGCTGAATTGCTGCTTCTTCTGAACTGGGATCTTTCCCTGCACTTCTGCAGATACCTTCCAAAGCAGGAAACACTACAACTAGTCCAGCCACATTTTTTTTAAGGGAATTAATTATGGCACAATTCTCAGGTGCTCGCCATCCATTTAAACAAACCAAGGCTCAGTGCTGCAGAAGCTGCCTCAGTAGTTTTGCCTGTGGCAGAGTTTGCAACAGCTTAATATACTAAAGTAGTTATTTGAGAAGCCACATCGACACCACAGCATCTCTCCTAACAAGAATAGATGTGACCAAGACTTCTCATGTAGAGATCTCTGCAACCCAGTGACTGGACACTGTGCCAACCTTCTGGGTCAAATAGCTAAGCTTGGAGGACATCATATGCATGTCACAACTGTCACTGGACAGCATCTGAAAGGCAAGGAGGGTATATCCTCCCCATTCAAGAGAAACAAGGAACTACTGGAGAGAGTCCAGTGGAGGCTACAAAGATGCTGAGGGGACGGGAGCATCTCTGTGCTGAGGAAAGGCTGAGAGTCCTGGGGCTGTTTAGCTGAAGAAGAGAAGGCTGAGAGGAGATCTGATCAATGGTCATCAACAGCTAAAGGGCAGGGGACAAGAGGATGGGGACACACTCTCTTCAGTGGCGCCCAGTGACAGGACAAGGGGCAACAGGCACCAATTGGAAGCCAGGAGGTTCCATCTGAACAGGAGGAGAAACTTCTTTGCTGTGAGGGTGGCAGAGCCTGGTCCAGGCTGCCCAGAGAGGTTGTGGAGTCTCCTTCTCTGGAGAGATTCCAAACCCACCTGGATGCAATCCTGGGGGGTTGGACAAGATGATCTCCAGAGGTTCCTTCCAACCCCTACCATGCTGGGATTCTGAGATCCTTAAATAACTTGTGATTCTACTTTACAATGGATCCATTACTTCAGTTGTATATGATTATTTTTGCCAGTGGGGTATTCATTTTTCTCACAAGTTTAACATTAATGACTTCTAGAACATTAATTTTTTTTTACCTTGATATTAAATAACAATGTGCAGTCACACCAAGTGAGAAGCAGACTGGAATGTAGTACAATGGGATTGAAAAAGTACAAATAAAACTCTTTCAGCATTAGATTCTAAAAGACAGTTAATGTTTCTTACTGTCATTGAAGTCTGGGGTTCTTCCTGCTCCTGCACAAAGCCTCAGTTGCCACAGCTCATGTCTATGCTGGAGGCTCTTTTGCAGCATTGTAATACAAATGAGAATAACGAGCAATACAATGTATATTTATGCTATAATTTGAATCATTAAATAAAAAGTCACTGTATACACACAGCTGCTTTTGGGAGAGCAACAGTAATTTCCTGATTTTCAATGACTCGAACAAATGTGGTAAGTTTTATTTAAAAGTCTTTTTGCTTGTTTCTTAATTGGTGAATTCTTGTGTCAAAGCACCCAAATCATTCACAGAATTGCAAAAAAACCTAACTGAATTAGCTTTGAAACACTGGCAGAATATGTCTGGGGAAGTTGGGAAACCACAAGTACGTGCAGTACTCTTCTGGTTTACTTGTTGCCACCAATCCTGGGCTGGGTTGGAAAGGGTTGTTCCACTCCTACTGTAACAGTTGACTGGAGTTCAGTTATCGGTGCACTCCTTTTAAGATGAAGCAATCAGATTGTCAATGCCAGAAAAGACTTTCCCACCTTGTTATGTTTTTACAAACCTAAACTACCTGTTTTCTTTGCAAAGTGAAAAATAATAATCCTCTATGGAAAGTGACAACGCTGCAAAAAATAAATATTTCTTAGTGATGCTGCATTCATGAATTACACATAGGCAGCAAGGACTGCTCTCCACAAGAATCAGAGCTTTACATTTTCGCTATTTAAACACGGTTCAGTTTTGCTGTGAAAATATGAGAAATGGAACCCCAAACTGTAGTTTAAGGAGATCATTATCTGACCTCATAGTCACAGACAGACACCCAGAGAACTAGATGTTACCTGAAAGATTGAATGGTTTTGGTAATTCATGACCGAGTGATTTGAAGGACTGTTGTGGTTTAAGGTTTGGGGAAGGGGAGGGACGGGTGGAGCGGCTATTCCACTGCCCTTCCTGCCACACTCTATAAAAGGACACAGGAAGTTCCGCTCACCCCTTCCTCGCTGGGATTGCTGCTGGGACTGCACCTCTGTGTGGCTGGCTACAACTCCACGTGGCTCAGGAGGAATCCAGCAACATCCGAGGATCAGTTGTATATATTTGTATATATATCTTTTCTTGATACTTCTGTATATTCCCCTTCCTTTAACATCTCTTTTGTTGTTTCCCTGTTAAAAGTTGTAATCTTGATTTCCAACTTTGTGTGAGGCTTTTCTTCCTCCCCTGGGAGGGAAGAAGGGGGGGAAGAGGGGTGAAACAAATTCTGCTCTGTGGGGGATTGCCCTGAGCCTTAAATGGAGACAAGGACCTCAGTCATTTATAGAATCAGAGAATGGTTTAGGGCAGAAGAGTCCTTTCAAGGTCATCTAGTTCAACCCCCTGCACTGAGCAATTAGAGCAAGCTGCTCAGAGCCCCAACCAACCTCACCCGGAACGTTTCCAGAGATGAGGCACTGACCACCTCTCTGGGCAGCCTGGGTCAGTGTCTCACCACCCTTAGTGTAAAAAATGTATTCCTTCTCCCTAGTCTGAATCTCCTCTCTTTTAGTATAAAACCATCACCCATTGTCCTGTTGCAACAGGCCCTGCTAAAAAGTCTGTCCCCATCTTTCCAATAGGCCCTTTTAAGTACTGAAAGGCCACAATAAGGTTTCCCTGGAGCCTTCTCTTCTCCAGGTGAACAACCCCAACTTTCTCAGCCTGTCCTCACAGCATCTGCCTTTGTCCTCCACAGATGGGATTGGTGACCACTTGGAGGAATTAACTGAAGGGCCACTCCACATCATTTGGACACAGCAACTTAAACTATCATCACTTTGAATGTAGATCAGCATCCTGGGCTGCAGAACATGCAGCTTGATGTAAAGCACAGTGTGTGTTCCCCATCATCAGGGAGACAACACATTTTATCAGAGAGAAATGGGACAGTAAGGTGAGACCTTGCAGTCCTGTCCCAATATGAATCCCCAGGACTTACCAAAGAAGCAGAGATCAAAACTCTAGGGACTATATCATGTCTCCAGCCTTCAGAGTCACTTGAAATTTACAAAAATCCTCGTCACAAGTTTACAAATCAGTCTGAATAAGACATGAGCATCTATTAATGTTCAAAAAAGGAACATTCATAACTAAATTACTATCCTTAGTTTGCTTCTCTGTTTCAGATTGAAGGCTGAGCTTCTGCTTCACATCCATAATAGGTATCTTTCATTCTCTATGCAGATTTACATTTGATCTCCAGAAGACTACAAAGGATTTCACACAAATCTTTCTAATTTACTGTGCATACATCACTGCCACCACTCTTCAGTGATTATTTTGTCTGCTTGCAGTGCTCTTTAGATAACATGTACACATATATATATATGTACATACCTATGTTAAGTATGTGGAGTTCCTCACCAGCTTCCTAAAAATAAAGCTCCATCTGGTCTTGAGCAACCTGTTCTAGTGGGAGGTGTCCCTGCCAGGGCAAGGGGGGTTGGAGCTAGATGATCTTTGAGGTCCCTTCCAACCCAAACCATGATTCTATGATTCTACGATTCTATGATTCTAAGAAATAAAGCTGGTCCTGGGGCAAATATAAAGATATTTGGAAAAGGGAGGTAGAAGGGCAGATTTAATGATATTTTTCTTTATACAGGTGATTTGGACATTTGAGAAGTTTTGTCCAATTCTGGTCAAACCTGGCAATATAGTCACGGAAATGTCTTGATTTTCTTTATTGGTTTTATAGTTTCAAAATGCAACATTTCAAATTCTTAAAGATTTCATATCCTTTGGGACTGAATTAATTTATAGGCCAGCCAATGAAATCTGGATTTGACTAGAAAAATAATCCTAGTGAATACTGACAAGAATGTTATGGATTTGTCCTGGCAAGGAGACCAAGGACTTGGAAAGAAGACATAGGTATCAGATGAGCTACACTACTTATTTCCTACAATATTTTGTTAGTGAGATCATTGGCAACAAAAGAGTTCAAATTAATTAAAGCCTCGTGAATGTGTGGAAACTAAGTTGAGGTTATCATCAAATACATCTGAGCAGGAAAATGAGCAGCAAATGGAGACAGAACTTGAGCCCTTTCCTCAGTGACAGACCAATTTTCTGCTGTCATTCTTTGTGCACATTTTCCTTCCTTATTCTGATTCCTCAGTCATCCAGTACAACCCCCAATAAAATAAATTAACCTTATTAATTATGTACAGACAGTTTTTGTTATTTCATTAATATGTATGGAACTCTGTGTATCCACATAAAGTCAAAATGGAAAAGGAATTATTTTTATTATTTCAGTTCTAGGACTTTGCCACAGTGATGTATGGAGAAGGAGATACATACATGCATACAGAGACATCCACATCCCCACACGTATGGACTTGCAAACTCCATGATGTTTGCAGCATCTGGCTAACACAGTCCCAAACTGTCAGTCAAAAGAGAGTATATGAATAACCAGAGCCTTGTGGAAAGCAGTGCTGTTCCTTGCTGAGAAAAGAATGGCGTTTAGCAGTTAACCCAAATGCCTGCTAACAACACAAGTGTGCCCTCAAACATGCTGTCTATGGACGAACTGCTCAGCACAAGCAACAAGATGATCTACGTTTAGTAATTGATACTTTTGACTATACACAACGGAGGCAAAATCATACTCCTGAAAAGCTGACAACATCCGTGACTTCACCAAGGCCAGAATTCTACTCAAAGATGTCACGGGGTCTACACCACTACCACATGTGGTTTTGAATGGTTGGGGACTCTGCCAAAAAAACACATGTATCTTTGTTCTAGCTGGAATTTGCTTCTTTCCAACCAACTTAGCTTCAGTTTCTGAGGGTTGCATCAGGTAAAGACTGGACACAAGCCAGCACATCACATCCTGGCTAAGGCGGACAACATGGCAATGGCATGATCATAGAATCACAGGAATCATAGAATCATAGGACAGTTTGGGGTGGAAAGGACTTTTAAAGGTCATCTAGTACAAACCCCCTGCAGTGAGCAAGGACATCTTCAACTAGAGCAAGTTGCTCAGATCCTTGTTAAGATGCGTAACAAGGATGTAAGGACCCTGCTGTGCTGTGCACAATCTACTTGCTGCTTGGGGAAAAGATGCATCATACTTAGGCACTTACAGACCTTTATGTGCTCAAGCCTTGGACAGCTTGATTAGCTGAGAGGAATTAATTTATGAATTCTTGCCAGTAAATTCAGTATGGAACAAATAGCATGAGTTTCAGGTAGCAACGTGTGATGAATTTCTTCTCTCTCGGGTACTTTATTGCAGATGAGAGCAGAGAAGGGTGACTGTAGGCAGGCAGGAGAACAGCTTCCCCACTGCACGTGGCCACACTGAGAGAAAGGGCTCGTTCGTACCAAAAGGTGTGACTGGAATGCACTTACTGACAGCAGTCGTGTTTCTGACCGTTAATCTGGTAAAACGAACGTATGCTCCTTTCCATCGCTGTGGTTTGGGGAGGGGAGAGGAAAGTTGAGGGACAACCCACCCCTCTGAAGTTCTCTTCTATTTATTGCCTTCAGACAGCTATAATTTATTAAGTAAACTACCTGGCACCAGTAGACAAACTCAAAGTCTATGCTTTCCATTACCACTCAGAGGAGAAAGTCTCGAAGCTAGATGCCAAATGCACATTGGTGAAGTGATCAATATGGGGAGGAGGAGAGCAGATTAATCACCAGTTATGTAATGCTGTACCCTGAAAGCTGTTTGATTTAATCTCCACCACTTGTAGCTATTTCTAATCTCGGACCGTACAGGTGTTTGCAGTCCGGTTTGTGCTAGCCTTGTATGACCCGAGTCTGGTTTTAATTGCTTAACAAACGTAATTTTATTAGAGAGATAAAGATATAGCTAACACTAATAAGCTGAC
Organism: Brachypteracias leptosomus; assembly: GCA_013401335.1. NCBI lineage: Eukaryota > Metazoa > Chordata > Aves > Coraciiformes > Brachypteraciidae > Brachypteracias > Brachypteracias leptosomus. The sequence continues at coordinate 37,484 of VYZX01007090.1, read as the reverse complement.
TTCAAAATATAAAGAGCCTTTCAAGATTGGATTTTTAGTTAGCGTGCTGCTCTTTCTTTAGTATCTAATTGATTTTCTTGACATCTCTTTAGCCTGGCACACTGCCTGCCTAAGTACTTTATTTGACCTTCAGGCACTTTGCCAGGTATTGATCCAATCCCTACAATGGCTGTGTTGTAGCTGCTCCTCCAACTTTGATAAGGGCTAATGTACCAGCACCAGCCAGACAGGAAGTCAATGGCCACCAAATTTCTATCATCCTGCTCTCCCTATCTATTTACGTGAGTATTCTGGGCAAGACTGAAACAAGATCTTAAGCAGGACATATGTGCTTGTACTCCAAACTTCTCCTCCAGGAAATATTTTACAACAACAACAACAACAAAACCCTCAAATAAAAAGTGTTCAGATAGAAGTTTCATCACTGAGCTAAAATAAAGCTTTTCTGACTTGATGAGAAGCGATTAAAGCAAACCACAGCTGTTAAATAAAATATCAAAACAATACAAAAAAAGGAAGTCAGATTTTTTCGTAGTCAGTGAAAGTCCATAGTGCCAAGTGAATGAAAATATTCTGGACATTACAGGATCCTAAAGGGAAGTCAAAGAAAGTTACTTGTATCTTTAACAATACTTCTGAGGCAGTAATTTAATATAAATTACTAATAGCACAATTTAAAACAGGAAAGAAAATAATAACATAAAACTTGCTAATATTCTTGTAATAGCAAGAGTTGAAGAATCACAGAATCATAGAAAGGTTTGAGTTGGCAGGGACCTTGAAGATCATCTAGTTCCAACCCCCTGACATGGGCAAGTCAAGGCTAAGTTTTCCCAAATCCCGCTTCACTCGTTTAAGGCCTTGTAGTTATTAGAGCCATTAAGCAATCCAAAGATAAGACTAATAAAAGCTGTCTCCACCAGATGTTATAAGGGGCTCCAACAGAAGGCAGAGGAAGCTCATGGATCATCTCCTCCAGGCAGACTCCCTAAACCACCATGTCTGATTAAAATGGCAGCACGTTATACCAGATTTTGGGTTGTTCAAAGAGCTTGACAGGGCAAACAAATACTTTAATGGCCTCAAGATGTGCCAGGGGAGGTTTAGGTTGGATATTAGGAAAAATTTCTTCCCTGAAAGGGTTGTCAAGGCCTGGCCTAGCTTCCCAGGGCAGTGGAGGAGGCCCCATCCCTGGAGGGGTTTCAAAGCTGTGTAGATGTGGTGCTGAGGAACATGGTTTAGCAGCGGACTTCGGTAGAGTCAGGTCAATGGTTGGAATCAATAATCTTGAAGGTCTTTTCCAATTTAACCAATTCTATAATTCTACAATTGCACCATGTGCAAAAGACCAATACCCCACAAGAGCAGTAGCCAAAGCCCCAAGATAGACAATTGAGTCTGCAGACGCAATGCGAAGGATTGTTCAAGTTTTCCAAGTGGAGTCTTTTAAATGTTTTTCGTTGGTTGGTTGGTTTTATACCCCTGCAAAGACACAGTGAGCAACCATGGTTTCACAATGAGACTCCAGACATGGGAAGTATTGGTTGAATCCTAACACTGTTCAAAAAGTTCTTCACAACTCTTGAATCTTTCAGTCTCCATAGAACATTGGCAATGGATGCACAAGGAATGCTGCCAGACAAATATATTAAAACTTGTATTCAAGGACAACTGTTACAGAGCGAGATAAATACCATAGACATACAAGAGCCATGTTTAGGAGATACTGCTGCCCTGAGGCTTCTGCCGCTCCTGAGTGAAGCCCAGCTTAGACATAATTGCCAGTTACTCTGGATGCAAAGAATACAATAAAATGTTCCACGTTTATATGCTCCTTATATTTGCTCGAAACAGTTAAAATAAATCACCTTTCAAAAGCCAGGCTTCCCAGAACCCCACAGAAAGGTAGGGATTAACAGGAGAGTAAATAGAAGTACTTCAATCACAAACTTTTGTAAAGAGAAATAAAGAATAAAGTAGATGAGGGAAATCTTCAGCAGGGAAAATGAGGTTTTTCAAGAAAATACTATAAACGGAACATCATGTTAAAGATACACACGATATGCAGGAGAAACTCCTGCATTAAAAGCAGTTCCACAGAGAAGAACCAGGGAATCCTGGTGGACAACAGGTTAACCAGGAGCCAGCAGTGTGCTCTTGTAGCCAAGAAGGCCAATGGTCTCCTGGGGTGCATTAAGAAGAATGTGTTCAGCAGGTGGCGGGAGGTTCTCCTGCCCCTCTACTCTGCCCTAGTGAGGCCTCCTCTGGAGTACTAGGTCCAGTTCTGGGCTCCCCAGTTCAGGAGAGACAAGGAACTACTGGAGAGAGTCCAGCAGAGGCTACAAAGATGCTGAGGGGACGGGAGCATCTCTGTGCTGAGGAAAGGCTGAGAGTCCTGGGGCTGTTTAGCTGAAGAAGAGAAGATGAAGACTCAGAGGGGATCTTCTTAATGCTCCTCAATAGCTAAAGGGCAGGGAGCAAGAGGATGGGGCCAAACTCTTGTCAGTGGTGCCCAGCAACAGGACAAGGGGCAACGGGCACAAACTGGAAGCCAGGAGGTTCCATCTGAACAGGAGGAGAAACTTCTTTGCTGTGAGGGTGGCAGAGCCTGGTCCAGGCTTCCCAGAGAGGTTGTGGAGTCTCCTTCTCTGGAGAGAATCCAAATGTGCCTGGACGCAATCATGGGCACCCTGCTCTGGGTGAGCCTGGTGGAGCAGGGGTGTTGGATGAGATGATCTCCAGAGGTCCCTTCCAACCCCACCATGCTGGGATTCTGTGATTCTGTCATTTCTTTTCCTCAGCTGTTCAGGAAACATTAGATCCTTCACCTGCTCTGCCAACGGTTGCGTCTCCCTGTCTTGTTGATACCAGTCTGGAAAGAGGCTTAAAACGTCCTATCATTTCAGCAGGGACTCATCTGTTCCCCTCCAAAGAAATTATTTAAGTTACAAATTAAGATTTTGTAGATTGATCCACTATTTAAATTTATTTGGCCACCCGTAAGTGCTATGATGTTTCATATACAGAAGTGGAACAGCAAGACGTCTCCCAGACGGGTTGGCACAGCACCAGCAGACCATCAGCAAAGAGGCAGCTGAAAGATCTGCTCTTGCAAAGTGTATGTGGAAGGCCAGAAGAGCTCTGCTTTGACTAAGACAGGCTGAAGTCCCGGCTCATAAAACAAATGCATCTGACAGTGAAGTCAGCAATGAAGCTAACAGAATCAGCAGAACTGAAACACTGATGTATAAGGCTTTCCATCTCTTCTCTGGTGCTAAAACAAAACAACTGAGTTGAAGGCACACCCCTCTACTTATGTTTCTCAATTGGCTTGTGCTGCAGAGATTTCCTACTGCAGTTTCTAAATTTCTGCTGCAATTTCAGATTAGCAAATTGAAAAGGAGAAAGGTGAGGGAGTATCCTCCTGCACCTCTAAAGGGCTGCTGAAGTGCCCAGAGCTCCACCTGGAACAGGAAAATCCTGCAGGATCTGTCCAGGCAGAAGCCTCTGCTAGCTATGACCCTCCAGTCAAGGCATGGGGAGGGGAACAGTGGGAAGAGTGCATGAAAACTTAAAGAAAACTTCTGAAAAGAAGCCAAACTGGGAATGCAACTCAGAAGAAATCTGGATTAGGGAACATGATTAAGTGGAACATGGGCCCAGGGATGAGAGAGATACACAGGATCTGGTTTTCTTATCTTTAGGGGAAGGACTAATTTGCTTTAGTTGCAATTAGCCTTTTTACCTTATAAGTGCTGACATTTAGTCCAGATTTATACGTTTCTGTGTGTATATCTGGGAACAGTCTGTGCATTTGGAGCCAGGGATTTTTCTTTATTATTATTGCTAATGACACAAGCAGAACAAATGTGGCACAGGAACTACTGAATTCTACAGAAACTTCAAATTGACTGATCATCAGAAATAAGCCACAAGGAGCGTTTTCCACACTTTTGCTGAATTGTTTCATTGAGAGGTTTGAGAACTTAGATAGAGGAACTTATTTTGTTGGCAAATTTATATTTCATAATCATATCCTAGAGGGCTTTTTTCCTCTCTCTGATAATTTTTACCCTTGGTTTAGTGAATTTTTAAGTTTAGGCTGAATGTGCTTTTTACCAGATACATTACTTAAGGGACCTTATGATAATAAAATTGAAAATTTGGTCATTAACTGTACATCACATGAATGCAGAGCGAATTTTCAAACTGAGAGATCAGGTATATTCTGTCCTTAGACAATCTGCTCTCTCTTCCAATGATTTCTCTTCTCTGAGCAATTCCTGACTTTGTGGGTTATGCTTTTTTTTTAATCCCATCTTATCTCAACTCCATGTTATCACCAACCCTGTTAGAATAACACTATTTCCTGATCTGCCACATTAATACTTGCTTTTCTGTGTTTATCATTCCTTAATTTCTTATCTCATTTATTTCTCCTTTTTATGAACTGCTTTTACAGAACTTGCTCTATTGCTGTTACCCATTATTTGGAATTTTTTACACATTTTATTCTTAAGAAAACTCACATCTTACACAGAAACTCTTCCATCAGATGACTTAAACCAGAAGCATCTAGAAACCATAGTCAAATGTACTACGGGATGTTAGATGAGACTAATCCAGTTGAGGCTGTAGTGATACCATTCTTCTTTTATATAGGACAGGATAATGTAGCCTTGTCAGCTTCAAAAGGAACAAAAATTACTATATGCTCTAATACAGACACTGTTTAAGGGAACTGGAAAGAAGGAAAGGCAAAACACTTCTAGGTACTACAAGCCCTTTCTCTTCCTGTTTCAGGACCTACCACATATTTGAGTATTATAATTTTTAGTAAAAACAAAAATACCTGTTGATGCAATACAGTGAGGAGTTCTTACCAAGTAAGAAAAAGGAAATAGATCTGCAGCTGCTGTCTCAGGTATGCAGTGTGTTGAAACTTAACACCAAAACTTCATTATTTACTTTTAATGAGTGCAGAAGTTTACTATACAGAAAATTAAGCAGCTAAATGTCAACATGAGAATACACTTAACTTGATTACATTCCCACTTCTTTAGAATCTGCTTCCAATTGGGCTGAAACCACATGGGTGAAATAAGTCTCCCCTTCTCAAGTGAGTGGAACATTGTAAAGACACAAGAGAATTTTTCTACACTATCCAGTGTTGACTCTAGAGGTGCCTTGGGCTTGGATTGACTAGAAGGAAGTTCCAGGTTAGATGCAATGGCAGAGATTTATTGAAAAGTCTATTCAGTCCCTGCTTCTATTGCAGCATCCTCAAAATATATGTCTCTATCTCTGACTAAATTTCTCTCAAAAGAGAGCTTGATCCATAAAAGCACTGGTTTAATCATCGTTGACTTAATGATTCTTTTGCAATGTCAATTAAATGGTATGAAAAATTAAACCATTTACAGAACATGAGGACCTTTTAAATTACACATTTCAAAAATATTATTTAAAATCTTAGTTATATAATCCTTTTAGAACTGTCAAAGAATAATGCTGCTCTAACATTTGACTCATTACTCATGCCAATTCTTGCTGGAATTCACAGACTTGGCAGATATTAAATACCAAATTCACTTGAAATGAAGAAATTAGCCAAGTGTAACAGTAAAATTAGTGCTCCAAAAGTGGGGCTGTACCCACCGCTCAGGTGAGAAAGCCCCTTCAACACCAAGTTTTACACTGCTAATGTCACCGTAAAGCTCCAATTACATAACAATTGAAAATTTCTATACAGTAAGTCATATATCCTACGTGGGTTTCTACTTTTGCTCTTTCAAAACACATCAAGCCATCTTGCCGGGAACATTTATCTCCCTTTCAGCTGGTTTTACCCTCTCCTTCAGTCCCTCCCCACACCCACGCTGCAGCGCAGCCCTGAATGGATGGTTTACTCTTGACTCGTTCATTTAATTCTCTTAGAAAGTTGCCTTGCTATTGCTCAACTACTTCAAGCAGCTTTCTGATGCTGTGTTTCCAACTGAAATGTACTGTGGAGCATTTCTTTTAGCAGCCAGCATTAGCGCTGACAGTCATCATGCGGGAAACTGCTCCAGCTCACTCTTCAGGGACCGGCAGCTGTTGCCTTGCTGATGGGAAACGAAATGAGAGGTTTTATCTGGGTCCTGTATGAATGTGGGATTTCCCCTCAAGGGAAACATTCAGATAAGCCTAAACCCCATGCAAGAAAGACTCCTTTTGCTTCTTCTAGAAGATAAGCACTAGAGGTCACAGTGTTTGTCATGTGAGTATCAGGGGTAAGCATTGTAATTAAGGAAACTAAATAAAATCTGACAGTTACATTTGTAATAAAAGACACCATTCATGAAGCTGTCTGTTTTCTGAACGACCATCATGCAACACCACACATAAATTAGTAAAAGACAGTAAAAGAATGGCAGGCATCCAAATTACCATGATAATTTCTGGCTTCAGTGTCCATTGCAGTCTCCAGTGATTTTTATCAGTGTGTAGAGTCTCATGGTTGTTGTTGAGCATGCACTACCAAAACCCACTTCTCTTTCTGTCCTGCTAAATCATAAATACATTCTGGAAACAAGCCTGCCCCTTCCCTCACTCCTCCTTTTATATATATATTCATTTAAGAAAAAAAAAAAGAACCAGGAAGGCTCAAGAAACATTAAAATAAGAGAAACCAATTAGTCTGGAAACACTTTGAAGGGACGAAATTCCCTTTTAACATCATTCCTTCAAAGACCCTCACTCATAGGATTCTTGTAGCCCATCCATCCTCACAGGCTCATTAGTAGTTGTGACTTTAGGAAGTGCCAGTATTTAACATCAGCTAGGACAGACATCCAGAAGATATTCAGGCCAATTAGGTCAAAAACCTTTGCACAAGTTACAAACTCAAAGTCAACTGGACTTCTAGAACCAAAGAATCATAGGACACCATAGGACATCATAGGTTGGAAGGGACCTCAAGGGACACCTGGTCCAACTTTTCCAGGGAAAAGCACTGTCTACTTATTAGTCACTTACTGACACAAGCAAAGAGACTCTTGGCTTTTCTTTACACGGGTTCCCACCCTGTGCAAATACGTCTAAACCTTGCTCAAACCTATGCTACAGTATTGCTTACTCTTCATGCGTAAAGAGTTCAAACCATCCTGTCTCCTCCACGGAAGAGAAACAAGGCTCGTGTGACCAGTCATGCTGCACAGGGAGTCAAAGATCACAATCCTCCAGACGAAATGTCACTGTCTAAAGTAAAATCAGCCAACCTCACACATCAAGCCACAAAACTCCCTCTCCCCAATGAATGGTTGGGTTTGATGATCTTAAAGGTCTTTTCCAACCAAAATGATTCTATATTTCTATGAACAATTTTCTAGCAGCCATTTGTACTAGTCTTCATTATACAACTGCAAATCTGATCAAATGATACCACCGATAATGGTAAGAATACCCTGGAAAACACATTTTTAAAGGTCTATCCCTAACACTGATGAACTTTAAATGAAATTTTGAAGGTATGGGACACTTTTGTTTCCATGGGGTAATGAGTTATTTGGTAGCTGCCTCTGCTTCATATACTTCTGATAACCTGAAGCTAAGGCTGTGTAAATGGAGCATATCTGTCATGCCCAGACCTCAGCAGTCATTAACATTTTATGTTCGAAAGGTTATTCTACAAATGACCCTATTTTGATTCTTGAAAGAGGATCTAATGGAAACTTCTATCACGTTAGTAACTTCTGTTATGCTTTCTCTTGGCAATGTCAACTGAAGGAAGAAAACAGACGCTGGGAAACTTGGAGTTTGACACCAATTTTAATGTCATGTGGTGATCCTTCACCTCAATTTCCACACTTTCCACATGACTGCACCATTCAGCCAGATCAAGTGAACTACAACATCACTGAAATGTTGCAAAGCACAGAAGGATATAGAGATAATTTCTCTTTTGTAGTTATAACCTAACACTCTATGGATGCTACTAATAAAAACAAAAGGAAGTTGTCCCTCTCTGATCAGTAAATACATTGCTTCACTTGCAGCTGAAGATCACAATGAGAAGACAGTTGCTTGTGTCATCATGATATGGAAAATACTGTCTAACTCGTCGCTTGTGGGGTGTCCCTGGACTTTGTCTTCAGGCTTCTAATAATTTGGGACCTGATTACCTGAGATATCACCTCTTAAGGACATAGGCAGGAGCAACATGAATACTTTGGAATTTGTTTCCAGCTTTATCTTCTCCAAACTAGACTTTCTTACTTTCTGAACATACTGTAAAATGTCAGCGACGAGGACCAGCGTTTCAAAGTTCCCAAGCTGGAAAAACATTTTTCTTGCTGCTAGATGAATACTCTATATTTTAGGGCTCTTGGGACAGGAGGAGAGGTACCTCCTAGGTGAGGTATGTTTTCACAGGCAATTCCACTAAAGCAGACTGTTTACTCTTTACTCAGACACAAGGAGGTTAACAAACCATCTTCATCCATCAACTCAAAATACTGCAGTTTGATCATCCAGCGTTCAATAGGAACAACTAGAGCACACCCTCTGATTGTGGCAGAGGAAAAAAGAATGGATGAGCTGTGTTAACAACAGATTATTTCATATTAGTCATTAATATCTTTTTTTCCCCCACAATTACATTTTACAAGAAAAGGTACTTGATCATTATAAGACACTAAAAGGAGGAAAAAACTGCTCAGTATTTCACACATCTGCAAAACACTGGGAAGATGTACAAAGGGCAACTCCGCACAGGTAAGAGATAACCGAGGATTCCCACATAGACACACAAGCTTGTTTTTTAAGTAGAATCTGGGAAGTTAAATTAGGGGAAGCTTCCAAATAGTCCTGTAAATCATTTCAGAACTATCGCAGGTGTATTTAAACATGGGGATGGTAACAAGGAATTTCTCAGCAAAGAATGGCAGTAATTTCTGATGTTATCACAATTATCATGCCACTGTTATGAGATAAATGACCGAATGTATTAAGTTATGTTGCAGCTCAGCTCTGATAGTTGCTTATATATTCTAGACAAACAGATCTGGTATTTAATAGCTCAGGTTTTTCTAATGTTCTAAAACCCTGTTATGTGCTGAGATGTCATCTGAGTAGGACCATTTTCTCAGGAAAATTGATTGACTTATTTTGGAATTTTGGAACAATATTCTCAACTGTAATTACCATGTTTTAAGGAGAGAAAGTATAGAAAGAAATAAATATCACACCAATTATTTACAAGCCTAACTACAGATTTTGATTGTTACTTGAAACAAGATAGCTGGGAAACCTTGCAGTAGCAGTTAATAATTATGACTTCTAACAATCCACCCTGCTGTCCTCTGGAAGGTACAACACCACCAAGAGAGACAAAAAAACAGGAGGTGCCTGAATTCTCAACTAATCCTGCTTACAGAGTGGCATCTTGGTGTAAATTGCTGATGAGAGTGGGTTCGAGTCAAGGCTCCAGTTATGATAGAAGCGCCTTTTCCTTCTTGCCAGTCCTGGCATGGGCTGGTGAGCTCTGGCAGAAAAACAGAGCAGACTTCTGGGGCCAGGAGATCTAACCACCTCAAAGCAAGATTAGCTGGAACTGGTTTGTCAAAGCTCATGTGCACCACCAACTTGAAAGCATTTATTCTAATACCCTGCTGTATGAAACAAAGCCAGTTCAGAGGAATACCATCAAAATTTAACTCTTACCAGCGTGGTATTAAAAATACATCACAATGTTCACACCATGGGAGCTCCATTCTCCACTCAGGTAGATTTCTGGGCAGGTCTCCATAGCAGTTTGGAGGATTATCATCCTTCTCCAATGGCTGAGGAATCCTGCTGATATACACTTGCATTAAGGGATTTCTACAGTGTGTACTTAGAATCACAGAATCATTTTGGATGGAAGAGACCTTTAAGATCATTGAGTACAACCATTAACCCAACACTGCCAAGTCACCACTAAACCATGTCCCTCAGCACCACATCTACATGACTTTTAAATACCTCCAGGGATCATGACTCCACCACTTTCCCTGGGCAGCTTGTTCCAGTACTTTACAATTTTTCATTGTGCTTTGGAGGAAACAGGGAAGTCAAAGTATGCTACAAGCAAGAATTTGTTTTGCTATAATTTGGCAGCTGTGAACAGGAAAGAATCAAGGAATCCATCACATGCTACCAGAGAGGCTTTTCACATTACGGCTGCCTTATACCAGCTTCCAGATGGGTAACCCCAAGGATGTCCAGGCTGAAGGTGTTCTCCTGAGAGAAGGGCTGGAGGGGAGCTGAATCACCACAGAGACGTTCAGGTGAGGACACTAGAGTGGCTGCAGCACAGGGCAGGAGGCTTCACCTTCCCCAAACTTGTCCAGGCACGGGAAGCTTTGGAGAAGTTGGGCAGAAGAGCAGCCAAGCAGCATCTGGGAGTTACCAAGTGAGATCGACTTTGCACTGCTAATCGCTTCCTCTGTGTGCAGTTTATGCTGTGTAACACTAACCCAGATAGGCTGGATAATGAGACTAGAGAACTGCTTTCCAGGTCATTGATGATTAAAAGGGCAGAGTTAGCATTGATAACAAACTTGCTCCACTTCATAAATGATTATCAGCACTTGGGTAGGACTGGATGGAACCCACCATTTTCTCTGTGTGTGAAACACTGGATTTCTTTTTTTTTTCCCATCTGTTTTAATTAATCTTATTATATACGAATTAACAGAATATTTCTTAAGGAAATTATCTTTTGTTTCGGCAAAGGGATGTTTTAGTTGTATTAAAACCTTTATTACCTAGCATAATCTAAGGCATTAAATGTTTCTAAACTCAATATTTGGAAGGTCAAGATACATAATCCTCCTTATTCGAATTGTGAATATACACACTACTTTTGACAACAGTTAATGGAATTAATGCCACTTGTTTCAGCCCAGTCGTATTGTAAAGCCCATGCCTAATCTATGACGTATATAGATAAACAGATTTACAAAGCAATAGCTTACAGGGCACCTTGTCTTCAAGGTCACAGGTCACACTGCAAAGAAGCCATCTTCAAGACACTCTTACACATGTACCTACCCCAAGCATAATAGCATATATTCACATAGCCTATAGACGTGCTCAAAATATCAGTAGGAAGAGCTATGTATTAAATTGCATTATCTTGTCTATTTTACCACAGCTTTGCCTGCTAGGGAGCACATCGAACAACCCAAATAGAAATTAATTTTTTTTTTCCTGAAGTTATCATCACTTCTTTTTCAATAATTCAAATTAAACCCCAAACAGAACAAAATTAAAACTAATACTCATTTTGTTAGGTAAATCAGGCTGCATCTAAAACATGTTTTATAGGAAACCACTACTTCATATATCCAATTTCTCCCTGGATTGAGTAGAAGTTATTTCTTCCAGGTAACATGATCCTATACACTGAAATCTAACACATGGAGAGAGCATAACTACTATCAAACTATCTGCCTTCAATCAGTGAGCTGCTTATAAGACACAAAAAACGAGATGAACAAATAACTGTGAGATAATGCGAGTGCTGCTTCTTGGAAGACTTTTCCATCATTTGTATGTTAATGAACACCTGCCTGTAGAGCTGGATTTCTCCTGGACATTTGCAGTGACTTAAATTAACAGAAGGAAAAGAAGCTAATTTTGTGGCTCTCTTCAGATAGTGTCTTAGACCAAGGAGCTACAACTCAATTCTCTAAACCAGTTTAAAAACTCTATTACCACAAATTTAATTGTTAGAAATAAATAAATAAGCCAGTATGTATAAGCTGAAACCATTTTACAGGCTCTTAAAGACTGCGCTATGGGCTAGATCTTAGATTAATGTTTGTGATGCACACTGAAAACCTGTAAAGCATTTATGTAATTGCTAAGCATTATTATTTTTATTACTGTAACAGATGGAACCAATCCATCTTCGTAGATAATATCTCATAAATGATTCATTACTATTCCTTTAACCTAAAGTCTTTTGTATTTTGCAGATCCATGAGAAATAACTATTAGGAGGCTCCATGCATAAAATAGTACGCAAACTACCTAATGTCTTCCAAATGTAGTCGCCTTGCTACATTGTGGGCCTTGCAACTTTCCCATGGTTCCTATTCCTCTCAGGATCTGTTACCTCTGCAAGATACTCCTCCTCATTGTCCATCACCGGGTTTTAGGTGATGGAAAATACCACAGGAAACTACTGGTAATGTTTATAGCTTATATGGCTGCCATTAATTGCAAATACAGAGTAGACAAATGCTTCATAAGAGACAGAAATATCTCCTGCAAATGCATGACATAGTTTTATAATGCAGCATTCTTGACTTCAATTGCTAATGAAAAAGAGTTATGTGATCACCCTGCCCATCTTTCTTTCATCCAATAACTTTTTGGCCAATTTTAATCAAATCGGAAAGCCAGGTAGACATCTCACAGATATGAGTTTCTATCAGCCTAATGAGAAGCGATGGCTGGAAGAGAAAAGTACACAAACTAGTCCTGTCACTGGTAAAAAGGCTTAAATGGGAGCTCATCAGTCATCCCCCATGCCTGGGCTGCCTCTGGCCATTCAGACACTGTTAGTCCAGAATCAGACACAGCAGATGCCATCTCCTGCCCAACTTACAGCAGACAGGCAGACCACTGATGATATTTTGAATGGAGAAAAGCTTGTCTAAAAATACCACAACATTTAAAATGCAAAGAAATGCTCATTTATACAGACGAAAGAGCAGTCTTGGACTATTACAAGAAAATGCAGAGAGAGGGGCTAAATCCACCACAGTTAGCTTACTATTTTGATACTGATCTTGGGAGCACCATTAGCGCAATGTTTCCCAGAGCTCAACCTGGTCTAGTGGGAGGTGTCCCTGCCCATGGCAGAGGGGTTGAAACCAGATGATCTTTAAGGTCCCTTCCAACCCAAAACGTTCTATAATTCTAATGTATCACATGGACATTGTGATTTGAATATGAACAAAAGAGTCCATGTTGTTCTGCCTACATTGTGCACAGTGTGATAAATCAAGGCATTCTCTTTATTACCTAAGTGGTTTTAGACTCAACTGTCATGTCATTTCCTTATCTTGTCACATTAACTAAGGGTTTGCGGTATATGAAGAAGGATGCCATATACAGCTGGACTTTCAAAAGTTGCTTGCCACCCATACAACAGAAGTTCAGCTTGTTAGAAATACACTGGAAATCTCCTTAAACAAACCTCAATACCAGTGAATACCAAGGGACCAGAAGCAAAAACTAGTGTGAAAATTTATGTAATATTTGTTAAATACAACAAACTACTATACAAACAAAAATTAACAAGATCCTCCAAGATAAACAAAAACCAATTGGCATGATAATGGTCTGCACTACAGAGCCCAGCGTGGTGTGTGTAGAGAACAAGACACCCACTGCTCTTTATTTACCTCTGTAGCTCCAAACTCTGGGAGCCTGGTGCAACTGGAGAAGTATTTAAGCAGCTGGGGAAGGCATCAGGCCCATGAAGAGCCCTGAGTGCAAGCTCTACAATCCAGGGCTGGCCAGAGGCCGAGGAACCTGGGGTTCTTTAGCCTGGAGAAAAGGAGACTCAGAGGAGACCTTCTGGCTCCCAACAACTCCCTGAAAAGAGGCTGGAGCCAGCTGGGGGTCAGTCTCTTCTCTCAAGGAACAAGTGATAGGACAAAGACAAGAGGCAACAGCCTCGAGTTGTGCCAGGGGAGGTTTAGGTTGGATATTAGGAAAAATTTCTTCCCTGAAAGGGTTGTCAAGGCATGGCCCAGGCTGCTCAGGGCAGTGGTGGAGTCCCCATCCCTGGGGAGATTTAAAAGCCAGGTAGATGTGGTGCTGAGGGCCATGCTTTAGCAGTGGACTTGGCAGAGCTGGGTTAATGGTTGGACTTAGAATCATAGAATTATTTAGGTTGGAAAAGACCTTTAAGATCATCCAGTTCAACTATAACTCTACTCTATCAAGTCTGCTTCCAAGTATTTCTTACAAAGATGCTTTATTCATCACTGACACATACTTAGCTGGAAAATGTGTTTGGAGACTGAAATAATGGAGCTTTGCCACCAACCACTTTGACACTGAGTCTCTTCTAAACAGTTCATAAGAAGTTACTATATCCCTTGAGAAACCACATGAAAGCATTTCTTGAAGAAATGGAGCTATCTTTGACTTGAAAAGTATCATGTGATCTCAGCCATTCTACTTGCAACTAGTTTCAAACTGATTTTGACTCACAAAATAGTAAGTTGCCTTGAAAACCTCCCCTTAAAAATCTAAATTCATCTAAAATTTTCATGAAAATTCATGTAAAAACACAATTTGCAATACCCAAAAAAGGAAAGTCAAATGTAGAACATGTTTTCAAAGCAGCTTCAAATTCCACATCAAAATGAGAAAATGTGGAGCCAGATTCTCCTTTGGTCAAGGATGACAGGCAGAACGGGCAGGCAGAGCTGCCAGTCTCACTGCTCAGGATGATGATGCCCTCCTAAAAATCTTTCACAAAGGGGAACCCTACAAGGGGCAGGGTTGGGGCATCATAGCAAAAAGCAAAGACCTGAATCCTTCCTCTCTGATTGAGCTTTTTAATATTCCACTAGAAAGCCTGGCATTTATAAACTGCCCGTTTGAAAAGAATTTATTTTCCATTCCTCTTGTCACATAAAAGACACATTCCTTACAAAACCAGCCTCAGATTTGTTCTATTTGATAATACCTCAGTTAAATATGATGAACTGGATTTTACTGCCCCACGATGCATTCATAGAATCATAGAATCATTTAGGTTGAAAAAGACCTTTAAGATCATCCAGTCCAACCATAAAATGGTTTCACTTCATTCACTTAAATGAACTGACATTGCTAAAAGCAGGAGACCAAAATTTGCTCTAACTCAAGAAAATCGCTCTAATGCGCATGATTTTTAAAAACCTCTGACAAGTGGTACCATATGACTTTTAACAACGCCGGCTTGGCAAGTTATTAAAAAAAGTCATGCTTATGAGAATAACGTGCAAGCAAAACTCGGGATTTTTCCTAGACATATTTTCACTGGTGCTCAGCTGTTCTTGCTAAGACACGAGCGGCTCTGTTACCGCTTTGGCCTCTCTGTGTACAGATTTTAACTTTGTTACTTAGCTAATTCATTTGCTTCAACACGAGATTTTTAAATACAACTACCAGCTGTTCAACATGACGCCACTTCATTTACAGTTTGCTAATGACCATGAGGGTTGACAGAAAAGAAAGATCTCAGCTTTAAAATACACATTATTTTATACCCAGGGAGAGAACAGCAAGCAGTCATCTGAATGGATGAGTTTTGCACTGAAATATATTTTCATTTCGAGATCCCCACAGCTACTTTGAATTTAATTGCATGAAAGGCCACCAGGATTTCTTTCCCAAGCACAAGCCAAAAACATATCACCAAAGAAACAACTATTACATGCAGGAAACCAATCTTTGGTTTCTAATATGTTGAAATGTTTTAAAAGGAACCAAAGGCAAAAAATTACAGGAAGCGCGACTTTCAAGTGTGCACCAAACCAGGGTTCGGTGCTTTGATGAAAGGAAAAGTTTGCTAATTAAGCTATTAGTAAGGCACAGAGCTGTGCGTGAATAATGTGCTCCTAACCCAAATGGTGAGAGACAAGTGGGCACAACAGGAGAAGAGGTCTCAGCCCCTCTTTCTGTGTCAGTGGGGAGCAGAACTAAGACTTGAAAGCTTACAACACACAACAGAGAGTGTCCAGCATTGCCTTACCTTCTGGGAGCTGGGCACATGGAGATGGGGGGTCACCAGGTGGTCTCTATGTTGCAGTTGCCAACAGAGAGAGAAAGATGGTGATTCCATTTTGCAGGTAAATTGGGGTACATTTTGAAACAAGAAAATACTATCTATGTGAAAAAAATACAAGATTGTAAACGAATTCTGCAACATTTAATAAAGAAAATTCCCCCCCTACTTGGTCACATTACAAGAAGCTGAGTATTTTATAACTTGGCAGCAGAGAATGGTTGAACAAATGGCAAAGTGTCAGATATAGACAGGTAATAATGGGTTTGTTCTGTAGATAACCGGCTCCAGAGAAAACATGTTAAATTAGAACTGCTGAACTAGGGGGAAGTAAACAAAAGTTACTAAATTGTGCTACTCTAACACTTCCCATTCCGAGAGAACACATGAATCATAGATAAGGCTGAATATTTGTCACAGCTGTGATTTCAGCATCAAAAGAAATAATTTTAGCCCAGATTTTAGGGGAGTTTCCAGAAAATTTGTCAGTTCAGCCAACCGGATACAAGACTTCTCCATGATCTTCTGCAAGTTTAGCTTTCTTTGGGTTTGAACCCGCAAAGCAACACTTGCTCGCTTTTGAAACCACTGTGATGACTAACATGGTCAAGTGTCTTGGTGTCTTCTTGGATGAGCCCAAAGCTCCGAGCGCACTGAGCTATCAAGCTGTATTTTGCTGGATTTTGGCACTTTTAAACTGACGTGTGCACCGAATATTTTTAATTTGAAAGATGGGGAAGCATCAGCAATACAAAAATATGAAAATGCTGAACCACTGGGTTTTTTATGATACAAAATGATGCCCTTAAGTTTTCTGCTCTAGTAAAGCAGCGTGTGTTTTTATTCTTGGCAATGACAAAAGTCAAGTTCCACCCGCAGCCCTGACTCACTGTGAGCGTATGGTAGGGGAAGTGGCCTAGCTTCATAAGCCTGCATTAGAAGCTATAGCTGGCAGCAAAAATGCATCGTTTATATTCCAAAAAAAAAAAAGCTTCTGGAGTAAACAAAGTATTTGCAAGTTCAGATTGAATTTTATAGCAGAGCAGAGAAGATGTGCAACTTGGAAAGTGTTTAAAAGCTCCAAGCAAAATATTTTCTGTGAAACAAAATATTGCATTCAATTCGAAGTTAATTGTTTCTACATTTTCAGTTTAGGCACTGAACTGAAAAACTGCGTATCATTCTGATTTTATTTTTAAAATAGAATTCCTGTATATTGATGCGCTTCCAAACCCTGTCAAAACACAGGCACATACACAAGTATATCCAAACCTTAACCCCCATGAGCTCAGTTTGGCTTTCCCTACCTATTTGAACAATTCGCTGATGAAGAAATTTGTATTTTTACAGATTCGTGCTATCACCCCAAATTAAAAAATGGCTTTAATGAACTCTAGAATTTTAAGAAGGTGGGTTTAGAGTTAAAAAAGCTAAAAAGCTAACTGTAGCTGCAAGGTGGTGTCCTGCTGGCTCCCCTCTTTTGCCATCCTGCCCACACTCCACTGCTCCTCTCCTGGCTTTGGAGTTTGTCTCACTTTGTGGTGAATCAGTGCAGAAAATGAGACAGCAAAGAACTAACTAAACAAAAAACAGCAAGTCTTTTTCTGCCAATTTAGCTCCCTGAATCAGCTCACCACAGGGCAAACAAGCCACAGAGTCTGCACTGGGATCACATGGTTAGGGGAACAGGAGAAAAAAGATGACTTCACATATATATGTATTTTTTTATCTGGTTTTTGGATTGTCTTGGCTCTAACGTAAGTCCTTAGAGTGAATTCTAGCAGCCCACTGCTTCATACCCTCTGGGCTGAGCTCTCTCCTTTCAGGTACAAATAATGTCTTCTTAAGCCCACTGACAGAAAGAAGAAAACCTACTTACACTTTTAAAATTTCTCAAAAGAATAAAAAGCAATTACAAGGCAATTTATGCAGTTGTTATATCTGAATTATAAAGGAGGCTAATATTATTCTCAAATGCATTTTCTTAAAGAGCTCTGAGTTCTTTCCCTGTCACCCTCTTATTGTTGCACCTTTACTTATCAGGACCTGTGCATTCAGAGAAAAAAAGCAGCATTTTACTGCTGAAGACAGGGGCTGCCTGGGATCCTTGCTGCAGGCTCTCTCTGGGCTTCAGCAGCTCAGCAGAGGCTGGAGCGAGCCCCCTTTGTGCTCCAGTCGCACTGGAATCAAACTGGCAACGCAGAAAGACAGCTCCAGCTCTGGTCCTCAGGGCAAGCTGCTCAGGGAACAGGATCTGCTTTAAACATCTAATATCCTGCAGGATGATATTCAGGAATATCACTGGGGATTGATCCATCAGCTGCTTCACAGCTTGTGTTTAGCAAATACTTTTTTTTTTCTCCTGTGGAAATCCTGCCTAACAGGTTAAAAGGGAATTTTCCATTTTTCTGTTTCAGCCACACAACCCACAGCAAAAGCCAAAATGCAATTGCACATTTGGCTAAAGCTGACCTGAGACCCGCCCCCCCAACTTGGTTGCCTCCAGTCCTTCTTCTCATCTCCAGCTGCACATCCTCACCACCATCTCTGCAGCAGAGGGTACTCTGGATCAGACCCAAGAGCTCCACTCCAGAAAGCTCAGCCTGAAAGACAGAAAGTTACTGTTCACCTCCAACCCTGAGCTGATCCTCAGTACGGCTGCAGGACCCCCAGCCCAGGGCAGGTGGGGGAGTGTGATGAGGTGTAGGTGGGAGGACAGGATTGGCCCCTTCAACAGTTGCAGACTGCAGCTTTAGGGTAGAGCTGGTCCGAGACAAGTACGTTCACAGGAAATCTTCCGCCTAAAATAGGCGTTGTTCTTCTACACCTCCTACTGAACAGTGGGTACAATTCATGAATATAGACTTTTGAAACTGATTCAGAAGAGATCTGAGGAATGTATCAAAAAGTCCATATGGTTTTGCCAAATCAAGTATGCAGAACTGGGTAAATTTAGCCATGCGCTTAAGATCTAAAATTTGTCTTGTTTGACCCAACTGGGAGGAACACAGTCATGAGGCACTTATCCACACAACAACCCGACTAATTCTTCATCTTGGTGAGGTCAAAAATTGATGAGTAACACAATATTTAATGTGTGGAAACAAAAGGACGTCTCAGTTACCAAAGAAGGGCAGTGGAACATGAAAACACTATCCAGGCAGGTCTAAATAATGCTATTTTCTCTAACATATTTAGGTAGTGAAATCACAAGTGACAAGTGTTTGGCACATTGTCAGCTGGGCCTATGTTTCCAAGTTTTTCTCCTGTAACTTCAAAGAGTGAAAGCTTTGTTTTAAATGAAGGCTGAAATTCTTACAATAAGACAGGAGGTGGAGACTCTAAGAAATATTACACATCATTCATTGTAAAGATCACAGGTATTTGGAAGAGTGAGGTGTTAAGTACAGAAGGAAAGGTTTCCCAAACCTCTCTACACCATTATATTTCCGTTTGCATTGGGATAGCTTAGCCCAGCATCTTTCAACACCGTGCACCTGGAGCACTGTGGTGCTGGCTTTCAAATTTCTTTTCCAGCACCAAAGGCCACCTCTCTGGAGGCTTCAGAATCATAGACAGTTTTAGTTGGAAAGGACCTTTACGATCTTCAAGTCCAACTGTTAACCCAGCACTGACAAGTCACCACTAAACCATGTCCCTCAGCACAAGAGTTGTGCTCTAGACCCTTCCCCAGCTCTGTTGCCCTTCTCTGGACACGCCCCAGCCACTCAATGTCCTTCTTAGAGTGAGGGACCCAAAACTGAACCCAGGATTTGAGGAGCCGCCTCCCTAGTGCTGAGTCCAGGGGGACACTCCCTGCCCTAGTCCTGCTGGCCACACTAAGAAGATTTATAGCTCATTTTTTAGTCACATTAATCCATCCCTCTTGATACACACAGAAATGTATGATCCTCACAGCTGAAATGGTCAGGACATTATTTTGGGAGCAGTGAAATCCCAGAATCCAGGAACCTGCAGAAGGCTCCTGGCAGTGAACAAGAAGGTCGTTTTACCTTCCAAGTCTGCACTTTCACAATTCCTCTACATATCACAAAACATCATAATGCTTTTAAAAAATATCAGCCTATGGTTGTAAAACTCTCATCATCCTCTTTTCTCTCTTGAAGCTTTAATTAAGTCTCCACACTGCTTCAAAGCAGCAACAGTCTAATGGGTTTAGAATATTTTCTTACAAATAAACTGTTCAAAATGCAGACTTGCTGTGAGTTACAGTCTTTGAACACAAGCTTCTTAAATAATCCCTTTTATTTTTATTTATTTTGGAAAATATTAGATTCTAATCCTCTCTAATCAGCGTACACTACCAGTAATACAAAAATGCATAGCTCTTTGGATTTTTTTTTTACTTTTTTCTGTTTTAGTAATGAATACATGTATAACTATGCAGGATTTCCCACATGAAAAGTGTTCCCAGCCGCCGAAAAAGCATGAAAATGGTTTTCATCAGCAGATCTTAAAGCACTTTTACAAAGCACCATTCTTTAACAGATGGGGAACCTGAGACTCAGGCAGATAAAGTAACTCGTCTAAAGTCACCCAACAAGATATTATTACAAGTCGAGTTTCTGCTGTGCTAGTAGTTTGCTCTTGTGACTCTTTAGGACTATATGGAATCTGTGTTAGACCATCAAGAAAGGTTTTATGGAATCACCTGGTACATTTTCTTCAACAGGAGTGAAACACACTCTCAAAAATTATACCTTGGGAGGCTAAGAGGGAAGGAAGGTGTTGGTCTCTTCTCACAAGTCACAATTGATAAGACAAGAAATGGCATCAAGTTACATCAGGGGAAGTTTAGGCTGGACATTAGGAAAAGCTTTTACACAGAAAGGGCTATCAAAGACTGGAACAGGCTGCTCAGGGAGATGGTTGCATCACCATCCCTGGATGTATTTAAAAGCCATCTAGATAGGATGCTCAAGGATATGGTATGGAAGTGGGCCTGGTAGAGGTAGATAACGGTTGGACTTGATGATCTTAAAGGTCTTTTCCAACCATGGCGATTCTGTGATTCTGAGAGAAGCCACATTGTGCTAAGGGAGAAGGTATGAGAGCACTAAGGAAAAAAGCGGACTATCAGTCTTTGCTTCACTATCCTTATCCTAAGGTATGAAAACTATAAATCTGTCACTATGAGTTTTAAACTGCATGTCTTGCACAATAGAACATCACCTCTTTTGTTGAGGTCTCTGCTTATTGACCTGGAAAACCTGGTATTTAATCTAAAACCAGTATTACAGTATGTCCATACCAGTAGACATCCACTCAGAGCTATGGTGCCATCCTTCAAAGAGGCCTCTATGGTGGAGTTCAGAGTGTTTGGTGTCTAGAAGAGCCAGAACAGAACTATTGGTATAATTTAGTGTCATGTAGTTGGGCTAGCAATAAAATACCTGGACACATGAATGTCTTTATCACATTCCATGTGATATTATTATGAAAATATGATTAATTTCTGCACCTGCATGACTCAGCCTATATTCTGCTGCTAAACAAAGAGCTAAAAGATCATACTGCAGAAGAAAAGCATGTGGATGAGTGTCTTTTACATCTTCACAAGCAAACATCATCTTCCACTTCAAAGGTAAACTGTGGGTTTCAGCAGCTGAAGATTAATATATAAAAGTTGTCTTTTTATTTACTATTAGTAGAGTGATGCTTCTGCTGGTTTTTTAAAATCAACACTTCTGCCTGTACTGCCATGCTTGCTTAAGGTTCCCATGACACTTTAATAGAGCAGTGCACACAGAGCCTGCTGTGAATGCAAGCCACATTTTCCCACAGAATTGTCTGAAATATAAATTCAGTGCTTAGTTTGCTAAACATTTGTTTTCTTCACATTTCAATATTTGGAAAGAAAATAGATAGCTCATCATTAGGAAAACATTCACTGCCGAACGAAAGAACCAACAGTCCCTTTAATCTGCTGTTCAGAAGTCTGCGATAAGTGTATCTCTATAAATAAATTCCTGCTTGCTCTTTTATATTTGTTCCAATGGCAAGAAATTCTCGGCTCTAACTTGATAACAAAGACCTCAGCACTATATTCTTGAGGTGTGAACCAACAATGAAAGCTATTATTTTTTATTACTTACCCATTTAAACAAAAGAAGTCAAAGTCAAAGATACTCCGATTTGCAACATCAAAGTAACCTCTGCCACTTGACAGATATTTAATCAAGTATCACAAGTCATGCATGGAAAACATGAAGACTACAGTGCTGTAAACATTAGCTGGCGTGCCTAATATTTCTTGGTGGTCTGAATTCACAGTTTTATATTTCAAAGGCTATGAATGAAGACAGCTTTACAGTTGCGCGTGTCTTCTTGCCTGAAAGAGCTCTTTAACAGTTCTGAAAGGAGGAACTCTAACGTTATACCCACCTCATCTTACCAGAGACCGACAATGAATGTCTAGAGTGGTATTTCAAATGGGAATAACCCAGTGTTTTCCAGGCTGAACATACGTGTCACTCAGAGCTGCATGATTCTTTTCATATATCTCAGTGGGTTTTGTTCAGCTGGAAGCGTACAGAGCATATATTCTAAATTACATGTCAGCTCACAGCAATTGTTAATTTGCAGCAGTGTAATAGCCTGTTGAAAATGAAAGGTTTGAAATAATTGTCCACTTTCCTTCAACACAAAGCAATGCCCATTATTCAGGCATTTTCAAACAAAGTCCCGGTGACAGGCTGGAGTGCAATACTTAAAAATCGCTATTTCGGCAAATGGAAACCTATTTTAACTAGCTGTTAGGGAGTGATTGCAGAAAACACAAAACCTTCAGCTTTGCCAGTTCAACAGAGTAATCTGCTCCTCCAGACCTACTTGAACACCTCAGCTGAAGAATAAATATTGAATCAACATACCTGGGAACTGACTTGCTAGTACTTTATTTTGTGGAGGCTGGGGAAGGCTTGACTTGATTCATATCTAAGTTCTCTATCTGATTCAAGCAAACGGAAGCAAAATTCTTAAAGCTTAATGAAGTAGATTTTTTAAGCCTCTATTAAGCTTGCAACTTCTCAGTGCCAAACTAAGGTAATACTGTTGTAATTCTGCCTTTTTTTAGCAGAACTCTGGTACTCCAGTGGTAGCAGCAGATGCTGTGTGCACTCATCTTGAGAAGTGTTGAACATCCAGAATACGAAGGGACGTCAACAGCAGCTGTATGCACTCAGCACCTCTGAAAATAGCAGCTCCACAGCCTTGAGGTCTGAGGTGTTAGGAGTTCACTTAGAGGAAAACAACAGTTCCATTAGGAAGCTACTTTAAAGGCTGTTTGGACAAAAGACACTTAACTTCAGATATGTGTATTTTTAAATTCCTACAGGCTTAGGAGCAAACATTAGGTAGCATATTTTAAAGTTACAAGTTTCCACAATTTCAGTAATATAAACAATTAGTTTGTTGTCTTTGCACTTCTGCACAAGGCATGTGTTTTCCTTAAAAAATTGTTTAGAGGTTAGCAGCTCATAACACTACTAACCACTCAGATGACTAATTGAGATTGTTTCTGATCTGTAGTAAACAGCACACATTAATCCCATATATAATTTAGCATAAAGAATGCATACCAATTTAGATTATTCATGGGAAATTATAATGCTAAGGGTGCAAAAAGTCTTCAGACTTGAGATCTGGCTGTTGACTCACTAAGTAATTTGCTATTTGGATTAATGATGTGCTAATATTTCAATCAAGCGTAAGAGGCAATCGCACGTGGCCTGCCAAAGAGGTTGTAGTGGCTCCAAAACATGAGGGTAGCCAAGAGCCCAGCAAGAGAAGTATCCAAATGACATTCTCCTAGGGGCATGGAATTACATATGGGAAGAGCACCAAGATGTTCACAGTAAACCTCACACCACCAGCAGCGTATGGCAGCCAGCTGCCTCTCCTGCCCAAGAGCTGCAACACCAGGCAGGTGCAAGGACTCAATTACTGCTCTGGCAATAAATAACCACAGACAGCTACCAAACCAGACTTGTGAGGGATAACTTCAGGGATTTGGCAGGTTTGGAAACGTAGAGGAACTGTAGAGGGTTTCTTTTCTGTCATCTCTGTTGTGATAGACTTCCATAACTGTGTTCATTTGTTTGGCATTTTGCAAAAAGTCCGATTTTCTTTTGTCTGTCAGATCAGGCTAAGGTAGAATCATAGAATCATTTTGGTTGGAAGAGACTTTTCAGATCACCAAGTCCAACCATTCACCCAGCACTGCCAGGTCACCACTAAACCATGTCTCTCAGCACCACATATCCACAGCTCTTAAAACCCTCCAAGGATGAGGACTGCACCACTGCCTTAGGCAGCCTGGGCCAGGCCTTGAACAACTCTTTCAGGGAAGACATATAAACCTCCAACATAAACCTCCCCTGGCACAACTTAAGGCTGTTTCCTCTTGTCCTATCATTTGTTCCCTGGGAGAAGAGACTTATTCCACCTCTCTACAACCTCCTTTCAGGGAGTTGTCAAGAACAAGAAGGTCTCCCCTGAGACTCCTTTTTTCCAGGCTCAACAACCTCAGGTCCCTCAGTTGCTCCTCATAAGACACGTGCTCTAGACCTTTCCTCAGCTTCATTGCCCTTCTTTGGACACTTTGGGATTTTCTTTGAACCCAGTACGTGAGATGTAGTGTCCCCAGAGCCAAGTACAGGGGGACAATCAAAGCATTTCAGTCCTTCAAAACCAGTTCATCCCCTCTTATGGCAAGGGAAGCAGGCGGAGCAAGAGACCCCCTTGGCTCAACAATGAGCTTCTGGGTCTGCTCAGAATCAAGAGGGAAATGTACCAGAAATGGAAAAGTGGTACATTACCCATTGAAAATCACAAGGGCATTGCCAAGGTATGCAGAGATGCAGTTAGGAAAGCAAAAGTTCAACTTGAACTGAATGGCCAGAGATATCAGAAACTTCAAGAAAGGGTTCTTCAGATACGTTACCAACAAGCAGAAGCAGGAGAGTATTGGCCCACTATTAAACAGGAGAGGTGAACTAGCCACCAACAGCACTGAAAAGGCAGAGGTCCTCAACACCTTCTTCACCTCTGTCTTTACCAGCACTGTCGGCTCCCAGGCCATGGGAACAAAAATCCAGATTGATGAAGACACAGGCCCACCATCAGTGAAGAAGGAGTTGGTGTGTCAACTGCTTCAAGAGCTTGATATGTACAAATCGATGGGCCAGGATGTCATCCACCCAAGGGTGCTAAAAGAGCTGGCTGACGTCACTGCGAGGCCGCTCTTCATAATCTTTGAGAAGTCGTGGAGATTGGGAGATGTACCTGAAGACTGGAAGAGGGCTAATGTCACCTCTATCCACAAGGAGGGTCTCAAGAAGGACCCAGGCAATTACAGACCCATTAGCCTTATGTCAATCCCTGGGAAAGTTATGGAGCTAATCCTCCTGGGGACTATGACAAGCAAACTGAAGCACATAATTGGGAAAAGCCAACATGGATTGACCAGGGGCAAGTCGTGCTTGACAAACCTGATCACTTTCTATGACACAGTGGTTCTGTGCTTGGTTCGTGTGGGGCAAGCAGTAGACATAGTCTACCTAGACTTCTCCAAGGCGTTTGAAATGATCCCCCACAGCCTCCTTCTTGAAAAACTCACACGTTACGACCTAAACAAATGGTCTGTAGGGTGGGTGGGGAACTGGCTGACAGGCCGTGCCCAGAGGTTGGTGGTAAATGGCTCATTCTCAAACTGGCAACCGGTCACAAGCGGGGTTCCCCAGGGAACAGTATTTGGCCCAGTGCTGTTTAATATCTTCATAAGTGACTTGGATGTTGGGATCAAGAGCACCCTGATGAAGTTTGCTGACGACACAAAATAAGTGGGGTAGTTGACACTCCAGAAGGGAGAGCCACCCTCCAGAAGGATCTGGACAGGCTAGAGGAGTGGGCTAGCAGGAACCATATGAAGTTCAGTGGAGACAAGTGTAAGGTCTTGCACCTGGGAATACATAACCCAGGAATGCAGCTCAGACTGGGATCCACCTGTCTTGAGTGCAGCCCTATGGAGAGGGACCTGAGGGTCTTGGTGGACAGTGAGCTCAGCATGAGTGAACAGTGTGCTGCGGTGGCAAAGAGGGCCGGCAGGATGGTGGGTTATAGCAAAAGGGGCATCACCAGCAGAGATAAAGAAGTAATTGTCCCACTTTACTCTGCACTGGTCAGGCCACACCTTGAGTACTGCATTCAGTTTTGGGTCTCCTCATACAAAAAAGATGCAGACAGGCTGGAAACGGTCCAGAGAAGGGCCACGAGGATGATCAGGGGACTAGAAGACCTGCCCTATGAAGAAAGGCTGAGAAAATTGGGATTATTCAGCCTTGAGAAAAGAAGGCTTACGGTAGACCTTATGACCATGTACCAGTACATAAAGGATGGCTATCAAGAGAATGGAAACTCCCTTTTTACAAGAAGTCACATGGAAAAAACAAGGGGGAATGGTTGCAAGCTGCTCTTGGGGAGATTCCAAAAGAAAATTCTTTATGATGAGAACAATTAAACATTGGAATAGTCTCCCAAGGGAAGTAGTGGATTCCCTTACATTAGACAGTTTTAAGACTCAGCTTGACAGGGTGCTGAGCCATCTCATTTAAACTGTATTTTTCTACCTTGGAAGGTTGGACTAGATGATCCTTGAGGTCTCTTCCAACCTGACATTCTATGATTCTATGATTCCAAACAGCTATTCCCAAAACAGGACCAATGCTGAGCACTGTAAGCTCACTAGGGTACACAGCTTCTGCACTGCATGACCAGTCCAAGGAGTGAGTGGGAGAACTGTCCTGCAGTGATTTACATCAGCCAACTGATAAGCTTTCTAGAAACATTATTCACACAGGACAAAGACTTTCTGAATCCCAAGTGATTTTGTAATATGTCACCTGAGAGAAAGTCTCACACTTCATAGTCTTCAGAGCAGTAATTTCAAATCTTGGATTTTGTGAAAGACTGGAGAAAAAGGGAAGATAACTTTTTCTTGCATTTTGATTTACATGATGACTATCTGAAGCTAAGGAGAGGGCCAACACATGGGAACTAACACCATGACATGGGCTGCAGAGACCAAGACTAAACATCCATACTCTTCACTGCATGTTCAGTATCTCCACTTGTACACAAAATATGTTTCCAGAGCACCCTGGGAGATGATGCCATTTCCTATCAGTTTAATGCAGACAGATAAACTGGAAAAAATAGACACTGTGACACCTCCACCCCCTTTCTGCATCCTACTCTCAGGTCTCAGAGCACACAGCTGAGACACACAGGTACTCTGTCCACTCTGTGGCAGACCTCCAAAAGCCACCTGCCAAGACTAAAGCACGATGAAAAAGATTTATTTCCCAGGCCTGAGATGAAATGACATTTATCAGCCTTAAAGACATTTACCTGAAAAAGCACTACGTCCACCTAGTGATAAAAGTTTGGATAGACTGGCATACAATAAGAATATTCAATGTATTAGCACAAGGCTATTTTGCAAACCAGTTGGTTCTGTGGTGTTTGTCTGCAACACTGGGCAAGGAGGTGATTCTGTGATCAACAGCAGAACAAATGGTTTCAATACAAAGCACAGTGAGGGTGGCTCAGCCTCTGTTCAATCCCACCTTCCAGCATCTGAAGGGGGCCTACAAGAAAGCTGGGGAGGGAATTTTTACAAGGGCTTGTAGTGATAGGATGAGGGGTGATGGGTTCAAACTGCAAGAGGGAAGATTTAGAGTGGAAATTAGAAGTTCTTCACTCTGAGAGTGGTGACACACTAGAACAGGTTGTCCAGGGAAGCTGTGGATTCTCCATCACTGGAAGTGTTTAAGACCAGGTTGGATGGGCCTTGGAGCAACCTGGTCTAGCGGGAGGTGTCCCTGCTCATGGCAGGGGGGGTTGGAACTAGATGATCTCTGAGGTCCCTTCCAACCCAAACCATTCTGTGATCGGTACATGAATTTGTACAGTACTTTAAGTCAGCTTTCAGGAGAAAACTTCAGTGGGAGTAGCAGTAGTTTCACACATACAAAAGAAGCCCTGTTTAAAAAATAAGAAAAGAAAAAAGAGAAAAGGCTGAAGAAGCAGGAAGTGGAGGAGTAAATGACAGTGGTAGAGACAAGAGATGTCTCCTTCCATTTAGAGAAGCAGACATACTCTTGCAATTTAATGGATTATAAGGACTCAAAGATATTTACTGTCTAGCCATGTAAGTACATTCCAGGTCTTGATTTGCTTTTAGCATTGAAACCAGTCATATATTACATCAATGTGATTCTTGTTTGTTGAAATAAGTGAATAATTTGGGGAGCATATTCAATTCACTGTTTTTACATTCCCTTGTTTCATCTGTTCTCAATTTCCACAATATGCTGTTCGGAGAACTTCAGCTGTAAACACATGGCCACTGGAACTGATCAAGAATTCTGACATCTTTACTAATTTTTCCAGCGACATGTTAAATTAATAACATTCAAGCTAAGTTGTTGCAATCATGACATACATCACTTCCTGGGGTTTGCAATGCAGAGTTTGAGAAACTTAAGGACACAATTCAGCGAAGCCAATTTAATGGCTCACTTCTGGCAAGAGGTGCTACTTTATCCCCCTCTCATGCACAGCCATGCGTCCCCATCCCCTTCACAATTGCCTAGATTGGAAAAGACCTTTAACATCATCGAGTCCAATCATTAACCTAACACTGACATGTCCTCGACTAAGCCATATCCTTGAGCGCTACACTTATATGTCTTTTAAAACCCTCCAGGGATGGGGACTCCACCACTGCCCTGGGTAACCCATTCCGTTGTCTGATAACCCTTTCAGTAAAGACATATCCAATCTAAACTTCCCTTGGCACAACCTCTGGCCATTTTCTCTTGTCCTTCCTCATGCTGGCATTTACCTGCCAGCACTGGTCTGTCTTCAAGATGAGCCAGTCAGGGGAACTAAACCAGTAGAAACTATCCACTTTTTTTTGCAGTGTGGATTTTCTGCTGGTTTACAGTTCTTAGCTGGGTCCTGGACGGTCAAGAAGTCAGTACAGAAAAAGAATGAACAGGCATGCAGCCAGGAAAAGAGGAAGGAACAGACTGTTGTATCATGAACCCCACCATTCGAGAGTACCTGGTGATGGCTTTACTCTTGTTCTTCTCATATGAAAAAATTTAACAGCTCTGAAATAGGTAGAAATCTTGTTTCTGTTGCTAAAGCCTGTACCTTCTGAAGTTACCAGCTTCTGATGTTCTGTGGAATAACTATTAAGGCAATTTCCCACAAAATCTCTCAAAACCATAATATTTTTTTCCTATTACAGGGCTTAAAATTCAACTAGTCAGAGACAGCCAGTGAAAACAGAAACATCAGCCATCTAAATTCCCATAATATTGACTTGAAACAAAATACAACAATGTTTACTCTATTGCTTTGGCGTGGGCTGGTTTGTTTGCAGTCAAACCGTAATTTATACTGGCTCCTCACATATTGATATGTTGAGGAAATAAACAGTAAATACTATTTCCAATCCATCTGTTTAACTTGTTAGAAAACAACAGTCAGGGGCTTTTCAGAGTTGTATTTTTTCCTGCACAAAACCAAAAAGGGAACTAGAGTTTTGTTATACCTAAAGCACTCTATGGATGAAGTATGGCTCCAGCCAGACTTCCCAACCCTGACTCCAGTGCTGGTCCTGGCAGAAGTTTGCAGAATTTGCAGTGAGCGAGTGATAACCCTCTGGAGGAGACCCACCACATCTGTGAGCCTGGAGAGAGTTGTCCTGTGCTGAGGTTGCCTCTCCTCGCCACTTCTCTTTGTCTGACACAGGACTATGCCTTTTGGAGAAAATATCACCCACCTAACAAGGAGCTTTCAATGTGAGGAGAATCAGCTCGACTCCTTCGTTACTGTGGACTGGAAGAAACTCAGCTGGTGCATAAGAAAGATTTTTTTCTTGTAATGTTCAATCCTTCAGAGACAGAAAAATGACGGTACTTATCTAATATTTATTCTTGAAAACTCATGAAGCATTGAACAGGTTATGTGGATGGCCTAACATACATCCTGTTGCCAGGCTATAGCATTGCTGTAAGGGTTTAATCCAGTCAGCAACACTTCTGAAGAATGTAGCCTGGTTAACTCCAACTCCAGTAGTCTCATTAGAATCATAGAATGGTTTGGGTTGGAAGGGACATGTCAAGGTCATCTAGGCCAACCCCCCCACACTGAGTAGGGACATCTGCAATGAAAGCAGGTTGCTCAGAGCCCCAGCCAACTTCACCTGGAATGGTTCCAGGGATGGGGCATCGACCACCTCTCTGGGCAACCTGGGCCAGGGTCTCAACACCCGCAGTGTAAAAAATTTCTTCCTCCTCTCTAGTCTAAATCCCTCGCCTTTCAGTTTAAAACCACCCCCCCTTGCCCTGTCACAACAGGCCATGCTAAAAAAATTGTCCCCATCTTCCTGATAGGCCCCTTTACATATTGAAAGGCCAAAAAAAATAGGTTTAAACAAGCATAAGACAGAAGTAGAACAGCCTCACAGTGTCTTACCTAGCCACAATTTTCTGACACGCAGCAAGAGTGTCTTATAGCATGTACTATACGAAGGCAGTTAAAATGTTTAAGCAAGTTGTCTAGCAGGTCGCAGACATCAAAAGGGGGGCATGGGTGAAAAAATTTCTTCCCTGAAAGGGTTGTCAAGGGCTGGTCCAGGCTGCCCAGGGCAGTGGTGGAGTCCCCATCACTGGAGGGGTTTCAAAGCTGTGGAGATGTGGTGCTGAGGGACATGGTTTAGTGGTGACCTGGCAGTGCTGAGATAACAGTTGGACTTGATGATTTGAAAGGTCTCTTCTAACCAAAACGATTCTATGGTGCTTCTTTGGCCTGTTAAGATAATCTGTTCACTAAGCCAAAAGAAAGTCTTATTAAAATAAAAAATAAGAAGGAGGGAAAAAAAGACTTGACTAACAACAGTTCAGGTGAATGCCAGAACTGGCAGGAAGGAGCACCTGCTCATCAGTCAGTGAATGTGGAAAGGAAAGGGCAGAACCACCTTTTTGGCCTCAGCCACCAAGCAGACAATGCAGTGGAGTCCAACTGCACCTGTTAGGACCTGTGTTCTGCTGAAAGACGGAACAGTCTGGAGAAAAAAGTTCCTCCTCTTCAGATCGTCATTTTCTAAGTAATTCACTGCCAATGGACTAGAGAAGGGAAAGAAAGTATATTTTTTGAGTCCTGTAAAATGAGACAGAATCAGCAGCTCTTACGAGTTCCATTATGCTGCTTTCAAGGTCTAGGCCAGCAAGTTAGTAGCTTTTTAAAAATATTAAAAATGTTGAGATGGATATGAATTTTACACTCGAACCCTGAGGTAGGTAATTTAAAACATCTGAACTGCAAAGCTGTTGCTGGAGCCAATACAAATATTTCATAATTATTTTTTGCTTCCCTTTTCACCAGTATCAAACACCATCATTTAAAGTTCAGAAACATGCCACTTTTCAACCCTTTGAGGAAAACCACTTACCTAACTGGACAGATTGGTAGTGAAACTGTTGTTAATAGCAGAAATATTCCCAGATGCAGGCTATGAGTTTTGGAACAGCAGGTTTCAAACACTCACCAGATTTCTGATACCGTGAGATATCTGAATGATTGTATTTTCATGCCACGATTTTGAGTGTTTACTGACAGCACCCACTCAGAAGAATCTTTCAATGTATTTTAGGCGCATTCCATATCAACCTAAAACTATTGACAAATTTTGCAATTCTTTTTGTATCCTGTCTTGGTCAACTGCAGATCTTTTTTTAAAAGGATTCCATATATTCTTGGTTTTTTGTTTAATTTCCAATTTTAATCCAATGGATTAAAATACATAAACAGGCTACAGATGTTTAGCCTTCTAAATTCTGACACCTCCTCTCTCCATTTGGGACTCGAGTCTCTTTTTCTTTTTGTCTTTAACTTTTTGTAGACTGAAATCCAATACTTGCGTCTGCATCTGCTGCTAAAAGCCATTTCTCCCCAGCCACAGACCAGTCCCCTTGTGTCTCATTAAACACATTTACATTTGGCTCTTAAAATCCTGAACAGAGCATTTCATGCCCAGCAATGGTGCACTGATGAAAGAAGTGCTCTGCTCATGGCTTCTGTAATGACATGTGGTATTACCCTATCATTTGTGAGGGACTCAAACAGAATCTTATCTAAGAAAAAGCGACTTAAAAAAGATAAATTAGTACTATTCTATAGTAGGCAACAATTAAATTAAATTAAAAAGCATATAAAAAGTAAAATTTTGCATTGTGGATTAATTCAGTGAATTTCAGTATTCTTGTGAAGCTCCTCCTGAAGTCAATCAAGATGGGTTACTTCCTCAAGAAGGTTACACACTGAGAAGATACACACAGAGAGTCTCAACATACACAAGCCATTTGGTGTCACCAGCCCTCTCAAAGCCACATGATTTGACCAGGACTAGCAGGTGTACTAGATCATCACAATGTAATGAAATGCAATTAATCAACTCTGAAGCAATTCCTTCCAGAACCTTGTCAGGTGGCAGGAATGTCAGGAATTCATAATTCTGGCACACAACAGTAGGAAGTAATTCCAGACTGGCCTCAGTTCAAGGCTTCTATTGATCATTCCTGCAGTAGCATAAAATAAACTAACAAAAAAATAACCAAACCAAGAAGGTGGCAAGAATTCAGGAACCCAGCCCTGAATCACTCAGGATTAAACATGAACAAATAGTATCTTGCATTATATGACAAACCAACAAGTCAAACTACCTGTAGGCCACAGGTGCAGCATGCTCACCACAGGCAGCTATCTCCAGTCACTTGGCTGTGCCATCTGAACATTCTGTACATTCTATGCAGCTCCTACATACAGCATTAGACTAATCTAAAGCTAATGAAGGAAAAGTCAGGTCTGTCCTCAGAGTGAATTGTCACATTTGCCTTTGCAAGAGCAGATGGGAAAAGCAGGCTTTTGGATGCTTCTGTAGGAGTCTGCAGCCAACAGCTCAAGGTCTGGTAGACCTTGAGCTTTCAAAATATGGCTTTCAAAGAATGGACAGCTACCATTGTCTCCAGCTGACATAGCTAAACAACACTCTGATTCCACCATAAAACTTGCCAATAGCATCAGTTTTAGCTGGATCACACCTCAAGGCATGTCACCGCTAGAAGATATTGTGTCAGCAATCACAAAGCACAATGGAGATCTCTCCATGGTAACATGGACAATACCAGAATGGACTCAAAGTCTTGTTCTATGCTTTGGAGAGTATCTCTAATCCAACAGCATTAACACTGATTCAGCTTCAAAGGAACAATAAAATCAAGGAACTATTAAGGTTGCTTAGACAAAACCAACAATCTAACGATTAGCAAATATGAGCTATTATGTAAAAACTGTGAGATCGTTAAAAAACAGACAACTTAAATGAATAAGATCTCAAGAAAACCTGGCAAAGGCGTACCAGCTAGCTCGGTGATGGCTGGTCCTTACAAGCCAACAGACATAGTGAGACCATTATGCAAGTAGTAGCCTGAAGTACCCTCCTTCCTTTCAGAGTCACAAGCCAGAAGAAGGCTCAGTTTAGCCCTTTGAAACATTCTTCTCCACCCACAGAAGCTGCAAATTTTATCTGAGAAATTCTGCCTGTGGTACAACCAGCAAATTCCTCAGCTGGAAACAAAGGAGCATTGCTGTCATCCAACAGTCGTGGGCTGAGGAACTTCCTGCCCCCAGCCAACAGAAGAACTCCCCTGGTTAGTGCTGCAATCAGCACTTACCAACCTACTTCCCATTCTCTATTCTGTGGCCAAACTTGCCTCCAGCCAGAGGGAAAAGTAGGCAGCCTTCTGCATGCATTTCCCCTTTACCATCCTTACTCATGTACACAGAAGATAAGAACTCAGAAAGAATAAATACTCAGACAAGGCCAAATATAAGAGCCGTCTGACCTCTTTTTCTTTTAAATCCTTATTCTGGCTTAATTTGTTTCTCTTGTCCCCATTTGCTATCACCTGTGAAGAAACTTCAGTCTGGAAATCACCCTCAAAAATCTTTGGTACCTATTATCCACCCTTTTTTCTTTAAGACAAGAGCTTGAAATATCAACACCTTTCTCTGGAGATCTCAAGAATCTCCTGTTCTAAAAAAATCTGTTACCTTCACCACATGCATCCATACAACTCTCATCTAAAAGAAACGAGACTATCCTGAAAATACTGCAATATACTCTTTTCAGCTGGCTATGCATGTATAGGCAGAAGGAAAACTCTTCCTTCCCTCTGTGACCCAGACAGACCTCTAATTGCAATAGGCATTTGAGTCTGTGTTATACTTCCCGAGCTGAGTCTTCTGGCTGTCCCTAGCCGAAGTGAATAACAGTATCTCTTAGAGTATTTGAGTAATTTTTCCTTCAAATGGCTTTACTTCTGAACTGCAAAATGGAAGGAAGCAAAGAAGCGCTGCTAGGTATCACTTACAAAAGAGTACTGAACAGACCTGATCTCAGAACTCAGTCCCAGACTCACTCAAATCCCTGCTTGAAATTTATTTCTTCTGTTGATGCTTACAGAAAGCTTGGTGACAAGTTATGACTGGTAAAAGGCAAAAGACTCAAAAATCTTGTAAGTATTAAGTTGTGTTTTACCTTGAGTGGTACAAACATGACTCGGGAGCTCTGATACGGCACTAGAGAGTAAATTCAAGTAAATTCACTGCTGCAGAGCCTTTAAAGTCCTCTTGGATAACCAGGAATATCACAAGGAATTTATAAACTTCCTCAGTTATTCCAGGTTTTTCAATGCTCACAAAAGTGCCAAATATTCAGCAAGTGGCAGGGGTTCAACAGAAATAGATAGAATTTATTTATTTCCATTTAATATCCAATTATCCTCCGTATATAGAGGTGCTTCGTTTTAGAAAGACAATTCTTTCAGAGAGTTCAGAGAAAGAAAAGCTAGAGCTACATGTCTAAGGTAGGACTAAATATTGTAATTACTTTTCATGCATTTTTAAATGCTAATATTGTTTGCAATATTCAGATGATTTCCTTACACCTATGAATAAATAATCCCACGTTTATGTGTGTATTATTTGTATGCACAGGAAAAAATACAGCAATGAATCTTAATTCTTTTCCGCATCATCCAGGAGGCTACAGCCACACAGCAGATAGGAGAAAAAGAATGTGAGATGGAATATATTTAACTTCTGAGAAACAACGTTTTCAAAAATCCAGGTGACAGCTGAAGTCACCACACGGTGTTTTATAGGCTGCTAATAAGGGAATTCTTACTCTCTTGATTAGACTTGTAGGGAAGTTACTTAAATTTTCACTTCAGAGATGTTCAGAACAACAAGAAGCAGCAGATTCTTAGAGCAAGGGGTCAATGTGAGCCATGGTAAAAGTCACCACTTGGGCAGTGCATGAAAAAATAGGAACCACATAGTCTCAATACTACCTAGAAATGAGCAAAAGAGGCTGGGAAATCCTCATAATGTTCATGCTGATCAAAAAAGATGAGAAATAGTGAGCTATTTAAGAAAGCATTAGGTACTGTATATAACAGTGCTGCCTTTGACCAGACAGTGAAAATTAGAAGTCTAGTTTTCCAGGCTCTGCAAGATAAAAGACTGAGGAAGAAACTGGTTGACTGAATCCAAACTCATTTATTCAAAAAAATTTACAAGTGCCATTTCTCCTAAATCCAGGAGGCATCAAACAAGAGCTTTACAAACTTTCAACCTTGCCACAAAGGTGTGTGAGTGCAAGTTCTCCTGCTATTGCCTTTTTTACCTCAAGTTCATGCTCAGCAGCACTTCAGGGTCTCTGGAGTCCCTCTGACAACTACCCTGTCTGGGTAAGAGGTTAAATGAGGGAAGAACATCTCCTCTTGCATGCACATCCTCACTTCTTTTTAACCTCCAAATTTAGCAACAGCATAAATGTAAAGTTTTGTATCCTTTCACATGAAATGAATCCTTTTGTCCCTTAAATTATGTATTTCAGGAATAGACCCTTGTACTCAATGGGCCAGGAAGGCCAGTCTCTTAACAGCCTGTGCTTTGCTAATGCATCCCCAAACTATGGTTCCTCCAAATAACACTACTTAGCTTACTTATCATAGTCATTCTTTGCCTGATGAGGTTCTACTGAACACATTGTTGGAAAAAGAATAATGAGTGGCAATATTTATATAAGGCTTTTCTCAAGGGTGAGCGAGTGTATAAGAGAAGCACCGAATGTTGGTTTGCTGGGGGTGGAAGAGGCGGCCCTAACATCATCACTGATTTTATTAACATCACTTGGTGCTCTGTGTGTCAGAGGATGCTGTCCCAGGTCCCAGCACCTTTCAGATGGCAATGTGGGCTACGGCATCTGTTCAAAAATGTCAGAGATATGTAGCAGAGACTGGCTTAAAAACTAAAAACAAGACTATCATTAGGGATATGTTACTACAGTTTTCAGTCCAGGAAGCCAGGTCATTTTGGGTTCCCATAAATAGAAAGTGGCAAGCTAGTAAAAAAAGACTCAGATTCTTGTTGCACAATTTTTCTCCTCCTGTTCTTGATTTAATGCCAACATAACCAAAAGATTGACCTACACAAGCTCAGATTTCCTTCCTGTTTCTTCCCTCCCATCTCCAAGTTTCAAACTAATAACTTTATGTTATCTGTAAACCCTGCTATAGTTCACTTCAACAAAGTTAAACACACTGTTGAATGAATCAGCACTTGAACTATGAGCTAACCCCTTCCAAACACCATCAACGGTTATATCAACATAGCAATGGCTTTTTAGAATGGTTTCCTAAGAAAACAAGGCTTATGTAAACACGTTAGTTAGCAGTCTGCCTATGACCCTGTTCTCCCACTCCATCAGTAGTTTTTGAACCACTGGCCAGTTTCAACCACATTGAACGAAAGGATGGAAAGCTCAGTGCCATTAAGAGAAGCTGGAAGGGAAACCAGAGATACCCAAAACAGTACTCCTGCTGTGGGCATCAGACTTGTGTGGGGTGTTAAGATTCCTAAATCTTAACTGTAATCAGTCCTTACTCTATTTGTTTCAGAGAAACTCACAAGTTTGACCTTATCCTGAAAAGGACCAAAAGGACTCAGACACTTGTCTGGTTTCATAATGGAGCCATGACACAGAGGTGAGGGGCCACAAGAAACACCTTTTGCTCTAGTCTTGGGACTAAAACCTGTGTGTATTTATTTTGGTGTCACAAGGCAAGAAGAGGAGATTCACATGCAAGTCTTCGGCTCTGGAGGATTTCATCTAGCAATGTACTACATTCATCTCAAGCTCTGCAATGTCTTGCACCAGAGCATTTGCCATTAACAAGACACTAATCCTCAAGCCCAGAGTCAGTGTGACATTGATGTGCACACATGTCCTGAAGTAACGACTGCATCTGGCAGTCCACATTAAGGTTCTTCACCAAGTTTGAGTTCCTGCACATAATCAAGGCAAGCAGCCACCTACATTGACACATTTCATAGCCCTCTCAGATGAGGAGAGCTAGTTTTACCCTGACAGACACCATAAAGACCACTTCGTATTTAGTTCTGGACAAAACAGTGTTCCCTCTTGGCATCTTTCAGTCAATAT
>VYZX01007087.1:51689-66718 GCA_013401335.1 Brachypteracias leptosomus | reverse complement strand
AAAAAGTTCTTTAACATGAGGGTGAGAGATGAGTGGAATGGACTGCCCAGAGAGGGGGTGGAGGCCCCATCCCTGGAGTCCTTCAAAGTCAGGCTTGCTGGGGCTCTGAGCAGCCTGCCCTAGGTAGAGATGTCCCTGCTGGTGTAGGGAGGTTGGACCAGATGAGCTCTGGAGGTCCCTTCCAGCCTGAAACATTCTATGATTCTAAGAATCCCAGCTCCATCCCTGTGCCAGGGGCTGCTTCACTCCCTCCCAACCAAGCGGTCCCTTCACCCTCGCTGCACTGGGAGAGCTCGTTCATGCAGCCAGAGATGGATTTATACAGACACAGCCAGAAAATGTCCTCAGAAACTGCTCTCTGTGACTATCCCCATGGCCGTGCTCAGCTCACCATCCTCCAGAGCAAAAATAAGGGTGCCAGAGCCTGGCCCAGGCTGCCCAGGGAGGTTGTGGAGTCTCCTTCTCTGGAGACATTCAAACCCCCCCTGGCCGTGTTCCTGTGTGACCTGCTCTGGGTGATCCTGCTCCAGGAGGGGGGTTGGACTGGATGATCTTTGGACGTCCCTTCCAACCCCTGACGTGCTGTTATTCTGTGATTGATTCTGTGGAATGAAGCCCCACCTTGGCAGAGTGACAGCCCTGCCAGTCCCTCCCAGCCCCGCCAGATACCTACAGACCCCTCTGCTGGGACCAGAGCAAACTAATTAGACTTGTCTGAGCTCACGTTCCCTGGCTGGGAATAGCTGTGGCTCCAGGTTAATCATCCATATCTACAAGGTTAATAATGGGCATGGAGAGGAGAAGAGCTGGCCTGGGTGTGCCGTGGCTGCGTCTCATCCTGTGAGTGCTGCAGAGCTAATTCTTCCAGGCCCCTCATCTGCTCAGCCGAGCTCGTTTCCAAGGCAATTGGAGAGTCAGATCAAGATCATCTTGGTGTTAGAGAAAAGCAAAAGATGTTTAAGGCCATTGCTCTCCAGCAAGTCTCCTAGTGCTTCCTCCTGTCCTCCTCCTTCAGGATGGACCAGGCTGCCCAGGGAGGTGGTGGAGTCACCATCCCTGGAGGGGTTCAACAAACGAGTAGATGTGGAGCTTTGGGACATGGTCTGGGGGTCAGGGAGATGTTGGACTTGATGATCCTCAAGGTCTTTTCCAACCTACATGATTCTGTGACCCAAGCCGGGCCACCAGAGCTGCCGGGTGCATTATTTTAGGTGCCACCAGGAAGGTCCCAGCTTTTCCCACATCCTCATCCACCTGCTTCTCCCCACAGGAGCTCTGGGTCTGATGTAGCCTCAGGAAATCATAGAATCATAGAATGGTTTGGGTTGGAAGGGACCTCCAGAGGTCATCTGGTCCAACCTCCCTACACCAGCAGGGACATCTCTACCTAGGGCAGGTTGCTCAGAGCCCCATCAAGCCTGACCTTGAAGGACTCCAGGGATGGGGCCTCCACCTCCTCTCTGGGCAACCTGTTCCAGTGACGAACCACCCTCAGATTAAAGAACTTTTTCCTAATGTCCAACCTAACTCTCCCCTTTTCTAGCTTAAAACCATCACCCCTTGTCCTATCACTACAAACCCTTGAGAACAAGGTCCAGGTCTCACCAGAGCTAGAAGGAGATCTTGGTGCTGGGGGAGGTGGTTCCTAGAACTGGAGCCAGGATGCTCCTAACTCCAGAGGGGTCCAGCATGGCCCAGTAGATGGGGTGATGGGTGGATGCTCTCCCATTACAGCTCCTCAGCCCTGGGCTGTGCCTGGGGACCGGGGACTGTGTGTGTGTCCCCAGCACGTCCCTTCCCAGTGGCACTGACCGTCCTGTCCCTCCCCAGGCTGCCCCACCGAGTGGGATGGAGTGAGCTGCTGGTCAGCCCTGCCCGTGGGCCAGTCCCAAGCTGTTGCCTGTCCCGACATCCTCCACGTCTTCAAGAAGTCCAAAGGTGCTCTGGATCCAGCCCCTGGGCCAAGGGCTGAGCTGCACCCACCCCTGCTGGTGACCATGATGCCATCCCAGCCCATCCCCTCTGGTCTCACAGCTCCTGCCCCATCCAGAAGCTTGGCCAAGCAGGGGACAGGCCAAAGCAGAGATGCAGGGTGCTGCCACTCCACAGAGGTCCCCAAACACCCTTTCATCACCCAGTACCAAGCATCCCCTGTGGGTAGATCACTTGGGGACTTCATCTTCCAACTGAGTGACACCAGGACAGCCCCTGAGCTGCTCGGTTCTCTCCTTTCCCCATCCAAACACCAGCCCAATGGTCCTGAGCTGCTTGGTACCACTCTGAGCCACACAGATGAACAACACAGCAGAAGATCATGATTATCTCAAGCTGGGTGCTCTCCCAGGGTGGGTGCTGCTGCTGGGGGAGCCTTTGCCTTCATCCACCTTGGAGGAGCGTGATGGAGAGCACCCAACCAGCCCCTGTGGCACCCAAGAGGTGTGGTCTGGCTGGGTGGGGTGGGGCAGCCATGGGTACCACCATGGGTACCACCATGGGTACCACGCTGCTGTCACAGCCGGGATGCTGGTGCTGGGACTTAGGCAGCAGAGGGCAGGGTGGTGTCCCCAGGGTGGGCATGCTGGGGGTGCTGATGCCAAGGGGATGCCCGTGGGTCTTGTGAGGTCCCTTCTTGTTGCTGCAGCTCTGATCCGGAGGAACTGCACCGAGTCGGGATGGAGCTTCCCCAGCCCCCCCTACTACAACGCCTGCCAGTTGGAGGACACTGGCAGCAATAACGACACCGAGGCCAAGGCAAGTGGGTCCTCCAGGGGCTGTGGGTCACCCCCCCGAGCATCACCCTCCCCACCTTGGCCCATACTGCTGGGCAATGAAACATGAAGATGCTCTTGGGGAGATCTTGTTGGCCTCATCTTTGTTGCTGGGCTGGAGGGATCTGAGCTTGGTTGGGCACAAGCCCAGCCTAGGCATCACCCTGTCACCTCCCTGCCCACTGCAGACCAACATTGCCAGTCCATGCTGCCTCACTCTGCTGGTGCTTTCCCTTCCAGAAAGGCTATTTTGTCACCATGAAGGTGCTTTACACCTGTGGCTACTCCACGTCCCTGGCAGCCCTGTTCTTGGCCATCGGCATCTTCTCCTGCTTCAGGTAGGGCTCATCGTTGGCTGTTCCAGGGGCTGCAGCTGGAGGCAAGGAGGGTAAGTCATGAGTGGGGTAAATGTCCTCCCAGAGTGGCCAAACTCCATCCCTGCCAACACAAGAAACACGTTGAGATGCTGGAGTGTGTGGGGAAGGGTCTAGAGCAGGAGTGTGGTGAGGAGCAGCTGAGGGAGCTGGGGGGGTTGAGGCTGGAGCAAAGGAGGCTCAGGGGAGACCTTCTGGCTCTGCACAACTCCCTGCAAGGAGGTTGGAGCCAGGTGGGGTCAGGCTCTTCTACCAAGGAACAAGCAACAGGACAAGAGGAAACAGCCTCAAACTGCCCCAGGGGAGGTTTTGTTTGGAGCTGAGGAACAATTTGTTGGTGTTTGGGGCTGTTTTGGGCTGTGCCAGGCTGGGCAGGGCAGTGGTGGAGTCCCCATCCCTGGAGGGGTTTGCAAGGTGTGGAGATGTGGTGCTGAGGGCCAGGGGTTAGTGGTGCCCTGGCAGGGATGGGTTAACAGTTGGACTCCATGATCTTAAAGATCTCTTCCAATCTAAACAATTCTATGATTCTGTGATGTCCTTTCCTCCTGACACAGGCTTTAAACCCCCAGGTTGCCCTTTCAAGCTCTGTGTTTTAGACCTCACTGTGCTCTGAAGGTGGCTGGAGGATGTTCTCCAGCTCACCTTGTCCCTGGGCAGCAGCTCGAGCACAGCCCAGTCACAGAATCACAGAACATCAGGGGTTGGAAGGGACCTCCAAAGATCATCTAGTTCAACCCCCTGCTGGAGCAGGATCACCCAGAGCAGGTCACACAGAAACACGTCCAGGCAGGTCTACAACCGTGTCCTTCATGATTTCAGAGCAGGAAAACCTCCAGGGCTTTGTGCTTGACCATCACCAACACATGGTCCCCTGGGCTGGGATCCACCTGGGGAAGCAGCTCCTGAAGGAGAAGCTCCTGTGTCCATCTGCTGTCTCTGCCCCTCCCTGAGCACAGCTCGTCTGTTCTTCCCATAGGAAGCTGCACTGCACCAGGAACTCCATCCACATCCA
Organism: Brachypteracias leptosomus; assembly: GCA_013401335.1. Lineage (NCBI taxonomy): Eukaryota > Metazoa > Chordata > Aves > Coraciiformes > Brachypteraciidae > Brachypteracias > Brachypteracias leptosomus. The sequence continues at coordinate 62,564 of VYZX01007087.1, read as the reverse complement.
CTTCTTCACCTCCTTCATCCTGCGTGGGGCTGCCGTGTTCATCAAGGACGCCGTCCTCTTCTCAGATGAGTCCATCGACCACTGCACCATGTCCACGGTGAGGTGCTGAGGGGCACGGGGCAGGAGTGGGCACCGTGGAGGGGCCTGGCTGCATCTGCAGAGGGTTTAGGAGGGAGAGAGAAGCTGTGGGCTTGGGAAGAGAAAGTTGGCCTGGGTGGACTTCAGGAGGTCTGTGACAGCATCTCCGCATGGGCCTTGTCTGCGGAGAACATGTTCATAGAATCATAGAATCGTCAGGGTTGGAAGGGACCTCAAAGATCATCCAGTTCCAACCCCCCTGCCATGGGCAGGGACACCTCCCACTACAGCAGTTGCTCACAGCCCCAGCCAGCCTGGCCTTCCAAATGTCCAGGGATGGGGCTTCCAGCACCTCTCTGGCCAACCTGGGCCAGTGTCTCCCCACCCTCCTGGGCAAGAACTTCTTCCTAACGTCTCCTCTCAATCTCCCCACCTCTACTTTTGACCCATTCCCCCCAGTCCTACCACTACCCGGCAGCCTCAAAAGTCCCTCCCCAGCTTTCTTGTAGCCCCCTTCAGATCCTGGAAGGCCACCAGAAGGTCCCCTGGAGCCTTCTCTTCTCCACACTGAACAACCCCAACTCTCTCAGTCTATCATGTTCTATCTATGTTCTATCTATGTTCTGACCTCAAAGCTCTCCTTGGTCTCTCCCTGGTGTCCCAGCAGGGCTGAAGCTCTGCACAACCCCAGCAGCACCACTGACCTTGCACCACTGCAGATCTGGGGTTGTCAATAGAAACAGTAACTCCAGACACACCAGCCCAGACACCACAGACACAGGTTTCTGGAGGTCATAGAATCACAGAATGTTTGAGGCTGGAAGGGACCTCCAGAGCTCATCTGGTCCAACCTCCCTACACCAGCAGGGACATCTCTACCTAGGGCAGGCTGCTCAGAGCCCCAGCAAGCCTGACCTTGAAGGACTCCAGGGATGGGGCCTCCACCCCCTCTCTGGGCAGCCCATTCCACTCATCTATCACCCTCATGTTAAAGAACTTTTTTCTACTATCCAGTCTAAATCGCTCCTTTCCCAGCTTAAAACCATCACTCCGGGTCCTGTCATTACAAACCCTTTGGAATAGCCCTTCCCCTGCCTTCCTGGAGCCCCTTCAGGTCCTGGAAGGTCCTACAATAACAGCCTGAGGTCATCTCCCCACGCTGAGCAGAAAATGCTGCAGGTGGTGGCATCCCTGGGGCTGGACCAAAACACCACCAAGGGTCTCCTAGAGCTGGTGGACAGGGAGGTTGGCCATCTCCATGCCTCCAGAGCAGGGTCTGACCCCAGCCAGCACTGCTGAGCCCTTCCCCCTCCTCCTCCTCGCAGGTGAACTGCAAAGCAGCCATTGCCTTCTTCCAGTACTCAGTCCTGGCCAACTTCTACTGGCTGCTGGTGGAGGGCATGTACCTGCAGACCCTGCTGCTGCTCACCTTCACCTCTGACAGGAGGTACATCTGGTGGTACATCCTCATCGGCTGGGGTGAGTGTGACCCCCTCCCCCAGCACATCAACCCCCCTCCAGTGAGGTCCCATTGACACAGATGGGGGTAAGGCACCACTTTTGGGGGTTTCTGCTCTGAGATCCTCCTGGCCACAGGTCCATGGCACAGTGCTCCCCACGGCTGCTCTCAGCATGTGTCCCACCCCAGCATGTCCTCGTGCTTGATGGGACACCAACCACCTCCTGCTAACCCCTGGTTAGGCTGGTTGGGCAGCATGCTCTGATCTTTGCAAAATCCCACCCTGACCAACACCAACCAAAGAGCCTTCACAGCATCTGCTGCTGACCCATCCCGAGCATGGCCAGGATGTGACAGAGACAGGTCCTTCCTTCTTCCACATCTACCTGGGGCTGGAAATGGCCACCCTGGGTGCCCAGGTGACAGGAGGGGGACCAGGAGGTGACACACTGACAGGCACATCACCTTTGGTGGGCACCATCTCTTCTCAAAACTTGGAGAAGGGGGAAGGCTGTCACCTCCCAAGCCCCAGACCTGACCCAGGAATGTGGTTTTGGGGTCAAGGGATGGAGGGGAGGTTTGGGGGTCCCCAGACATGTGATGTGACTCCACTTCCTTGCCTGGCTCCTGTCCTTGCAGGTGTCCCCATGCTGACAGTGCTCACGTGGGTGGTCACCAGGCTGCAGTATGACAACCACGGGTAAGAGCAGCCACCCCTCATCACCCCAGGCCAGCTGGGCCATGTGTGCCCCATGCATGTCCCCCCCTCTTGCATGGGAGGCTTAGGAGGGGACAAGTAGGGCAGTCTTTATTTTAATCCTATTTCTATTTTCTGGTGGAACCCAAAGACTCCCCTGCTGTGGCAGGACCCTGTTGGGTGCTGAGCAAATGGGGCAGGAGGTGGGGGAGGTGGTGGGGGCAAGACCTGGGCTAAGAGGGTGCAAGTGGGTGGCAGAGCCACTTCTCCTCTCCCACAGGTGCTGGGATGACTACACCAGCCCCTACTGGTGGGTGATCAAGGCTCCCATCCTCCTGGCCATATTTGTGAGTATGTCCCCTGAGAATCCCAGCCCCAGAGCTGGGGGTCCCTCATGGACAGGGGGACCCAACCAGGGGTCTGTACATAGCCTGAGACAGGGCTCCTCATGGCAGGTGAACTTCCTCATCTTCCTCAACGTCACCAGGATGTTGGCACAGAAGATCTGGTCCCCGGACATCAGCAAGAACTACAAGCAGCAGTACATGTAAGGGCTGGCTGGGGAAGGGGGAGCTGCCCTCACCCCAGTTCCTGGGGGCACCTGGGCAGTAGGGTACCGAGGAGCACCAAGCAGGAGCATCCTTGGAGCCTCCAAGACCTGCTTTTCATAGAAAACCTATTTTGGGTTAAGACCAAGCTCTTGGGAAGGGTTTGTCTAGCAGGGCAGCAGGACCATCACCTGCCCCCGGGACCCCACTGATGCCCCCACTCTCTGCAGGAGGCTGACCAAGTCCACACTGCTCCTCATCCCTCTCTTCGGGGTGCACTACGTGGTGTTCGCGCTCTTCCCCGAGCACATCGGAGTGGACGCCCGGCTCTACTTCGAGCTGGTCCTGGGCTCCTACCAGGTACAGCCTGGGGGAGATCCTAGAATCCTAGAGTCCTAGAAACCTAGAATCAGAGAATCCTAGAATCCTAGAATGGTTTGGGTTGGAAAGGACCACAAAGATCATCCAGTTCCACCCCCCTGCCATGGCAGGGACACCTCCCACCAGACCAGGTTGCTCAAGGCTCCATCCAACCTGGCCTTGAACACCTCCAGGGATCAAACATAACCAACATCTCCAGCACTGGGGAAGGATCATGTTGCTCTTTTCATGCCAAACACCCCCTCAAAATGCTCCTTATCTGACTTATCCCCATCCTGCCCCATCCCAAGATCACACCAGGAGACCCTGCTGGGGTTTTGCACTCTTTGGGGAGAGGACTGTGTCCCAGGCACCCCTCAGACACCAGGGACAAAGCATAAGGGTTGTGGTTTGGTGGGCAACCTGCACTGATCCCATTCCCCTACTGCCCATGGGATGGGGTGAGGGGTGTGGGAGGATGTTAGTGCAGGCAGCACATGAGCACGGGGGGCTCCAGCCCCTTTTCTGGGGTGAAACTTGTTCCTTCTGCCCTTTCCAGGGGTTCCTGGTGGCTCTGCTCTACTGCTTCCTGAACGGGGAGGTGAGTGTGTCCCCAACACCCACCCCATGGGCACCACAGCCACACGTGGGCACACAGACCCCCCAGGGGGGCACCCCATGAGCACTGCAAGTGCTTGAGGGCACGGAGACACACATGGGGGTCTCCATCCTCTTGCACCCCACCTCCCTTGCTGAGCCCAGGGTGCAGTGGGTGCTGGTGGGTCGCCCCAGATGCCAGCATTAGTCCATGGTGTTGGCTCAGGTGCAGGCTGAGATCAAGAGGAACTGGGGCAAGTGGCAGTCGTCCATGGAGAGCAACGTCTTCAACCTGGTGACCCAAGACTTCACAGCGTGATGAGGATGGTGTCTGGGGGGGAGATACTCCCCCAAGGACAGTGGTGGTGGTGCAGCTCCATGGCTACGGCCCAGGAAACACCATCAAAAGGATTTTTGTAGGTTCTGGGCTTAGCACCCTCAGAGGATGGTGTGAGCAGCTCTTGGGAAAGGCTCTGCTCGCTCAGGTGCTGGCAGCTCTCGTGGATCCATCACGGTATCCCACCTGACCAAGGCTCCCTTCATAGTTTGGTCAGAGTTTTAGGCAAAGGGGAGGGAGCTTCTCCACCTCTTCTGGAAAGAGAAGGAAACACAAATATCTTTCCCCAAAGGCCATCTGGCATTTTGCATTTGGCACTGGAATGAAAACTGGAGTGTTCCAAACACTGAGGGTTCCTTCTTTGGTTGACAAAACCATTCCCCGTATGGGAAGGTGCCTCAGCCCAGCCCCCAGGAGCTGTCCTGGGACTGAGAGAAGCAAACACGAAGATGAGCAAGACCCAACAGGTCCATGTGAGAGTCCCATGGTCAACCCTCCCCTCCTTTCTCCCATGCCTGTTGCTCCAGCTCTGCCCAGTGTTGAGGAAGACGACCCATCATCCTCCCATGCCAGCTCTTCCAGGGGTTGGCACTGGGGGCTTTGTGAGCATTTCTTCACCGGGGACTCGTTTGCCTGGAGCTAGCGAGGGTTTTGCCAATAAAACCTTGTTCTGGAATCCAGCTCTTTGATTTGCTCACAAGCCCAGAGAGCTCGTGCCAGGCTGGCCAGAGGGTGGACACGCTGCCAGTATCTGCAAAGCCTGGAGATGTTCCCTGGAGGAGAAATATCTGCTCTTCCTCTGCCTGGTGAAGCAGACAAGCCCTGGGCACAGCCGTGGAGAGGAGGTGGAGGGCAAAGGTGAGGAAGAGCAGAAGGTGGATGCATCACAACATGTCCAAGAGGTGCTGGGGTGTTGTGTCCCCTCTAGGGACAGATCCCCACCACTACATCAAAGCCTGACCCTGTTCACCCCCACAAGCATCCTCTGTCCTCTCTGGACTGAGCTCCTGCCTTGGCAAACTGTCTCCAGGAGCAAGAGGGGCCCCAAATGCCCTTTCCCCAGACCTCCTGGCCTCTCCCAACCACACCATGTTCCCCAGACCCCAGCAGAGCTTCTCACGCTGCCTGGGTTGGGATTTCTCTGCACAGCCACATGTCCTTCCTTAAATAAAACCCACTTGTTGCCCCCTTTCCAGCCTGCAGGATCTCCAGAGATCCCGTCTGATCTCACAAAGAGGCACAGAGAGGGAAACAGCCCTGGATGTAATTTGAGGTGAGATGAAAGATGTTCCATTAAACAACCTCCTGGGCCATCAACATCCTGCATTGCTGGCCACGGAACCTCCAGAGAAACTGGCAACTGTTAAATAAACCCCTGTCTGTAGCCATGAAGAGACCACAGGTCTCCATCATTAGTGAGGAAGATGCTGTTTCAGCAGGGACGTGGAGCAGACAGCAGCAGATTGCACCAGGGCTGGGGATGCTCAGTGACAACCCCACAGTTATCAGAGAATGGTTTGGGTGGGAAGGGACCTTTAAAGCTCATCTGGTCCAACCCCCTTGCTCCAGCAGCTCCCCCAGAGCAGGGGGCCCAGCATTGTGTCCAGGCCCCTTTGGGATCTCTCCAGAGGAGACTCCACAACCTCTCTGGGCAGCCTGGGCCAGGCTCCAACACCCTCACCCCAAACAACTTTCTCCTCCTGCTCACATGGAACCTCCTGGGTTCCAGTTGGTGCCCGGTGCCCCTTGTCCTGTCCCTGGGCACCACTGACAAGAGTCTGGCCCCAGCCTCTTGCCCCCACCCTTTAGCTCTTGATCAGCATTGATCAGATCCCCTCTGAGGCTTCTCTTCTGCAGCTCAGCAGCCCCAGGGCTCTCAGCCTGTCCTGGGCACAGAGATGCTCCAGTCCCCTCAGCATCTCCAGAGCCTCTACTGGACTCTCTCCAGTAGCTCCTTGTCTCTCTGGAACTGGGGATCCCAGCACAGGACCCAGGACTCCAGAGGTGCTCTCCCCTCCAGCATGGGTACCACAGCAGCCTGGCATCCCCATCCCTGCCCCTACCCTGAGGGTGCCCGGGAGGAGGGGGGTGTTTAGGCTGGAGCCAGTGGGTGGCACTGCGGCCCCGCAGCATCGCCCCGGGCACTGGCACCAGCTCAGGGTGACAGCCCCGCAGCCACTGTCCCCACACAGACCGCCCTGGGCACAGGCTCTGCCAGCCTGGGGGGACCCTGGCACACCCTGAGGCTGCTGGTCCTGGGTGCCAGCCCCCAATGGCCCTGCCCTGAGAGCACCCAGGGAGCAAGGTAAGGGGGACATGCTGCTTTAGGGGGGCGGGCACCCAACCCCACACATGTCCCAAGGCTCCACCAAGATCTGGGACCCTCCAGGGTCCCCCTGGGCAGCCCTGGCCCGGGTTAAAGAGTGATGGGGCTGGGATTAAGGCTCAGAAGGGCTGTGCCTTTGTCTGTTGCTTCTCCCCTGCCTGCATCCCTCGGGGGGCTGCCAGACCCCCTCCTTGGGTGCCCAAGTTGCCCCAGTGCCTGTATTTGCACTCGCTTCTTCAGCCCAGCTCCAGGGTGTTCCTGGCTCTGCATCTCGGGGGGTTTATCCTGCAAATGCCCCTTCCCTGCTCCCCAGCTCACTGGGGCAGCTGGTTCCCACCCTGCTCTGTGCAGGCAGCTCTGACCCTGCCCAGGGATCAGCCAGAGCTTGGCCCCACAGATCCCCCCACGGCGGGGCAAGGGAGGTCAGGCTGCACACAGCACCAGCAGCTTCGGGGGAAGGTCCCAGCCAAAGCACCTCAAACACTGATGGGTGCCAGGGGCTGTTCCAGGCATTGCCCTTATCCCACCCTGTCACCCCAAGGACACAGTTTTTGCACCCAGATTAGAGTTGTGAGCCCCTGGGCACCCCAAGCTCCCATTCCAGTTGGGATTTAGCTGGTTTTCCAGGCAGAGCTGTGTCCTTGTGCCTGCCCAGGGCCTGGCTGGGCACCTCAGGGTGTCCCCAGCTTCCCAAAGGGCAGGAGCCACATCCCAGATTTCTCACCCCAGGTTTGCTCTGGGTTGTAGGCAAAGCAAAAAAAAACCCAGTGCAGCTTGCACAGGCTTCTGATGGTGACAAGGCTGGTCCTGGGGCAGCCAGCAGCTGACAGGACCTGCTGGGCATCCCCTGAAATTCCTGCTGTGACCAAGGGAGCAAGTGGAAAGTCCCCAGAGTCCCTGTCCCTGTCCCTGCCCCCCTCACCAGTCAAAACCACCGAGGGTTGCTCTTTACCCATGGGTGTGGGATGTTGCTGATGGGCTCCTGGTGCTCTCCATCCTGCTTGTAGCAATCCCTGGGAGCTAACACAGGGGTCTTCACTCCCTCCTCCCCTTGGCTTTAGATGATCCTGGGCTCCCAGTCAGCAAAAAGTGCCCTAGGGTTGGGTTTTAATGGGAGAAATCAAAGTTCTGCTTCCCAAAGCACACCCTCAGCATCTCCTGCATGGAGCCCAACCCTCTGCCCCATGCTGCACGACCTCTCCCCCAAGAGCTGGACCAGGTCTCTGGGGCTGCCTTATTCACACAGACTTGGACAGAAAAGGAAAATTATTGAGTGAAAAGCAGAATTGAGCCAAGGAATTTCACTTCCCAGCTCCCTGGGTGCTCAGGTCTGAAGTCTTGGCCCTGGTTTTATTGATTTCTTGGGATGCCAGGGAGCACAAGGAGCCCCAGGGGTGAGGGGCTGGAGGCAGAGCAAGGCACATTGCCATGGGAACGTGCCAGGGAGGATGCCAGGCTGGGGAGGGCAGATGCTCCAGCCCCAGTATAGCCCACACCAGCATGGGAAAGCTGCTACAGGGTGTTTTGGGACTGGAGAGCAGCAGAAGGGTTGCACAGAACCAGCTGGAGACACGATGAGTCCCCTCTGACCAATTTGGGTGCTGGGGTGGTTGATCCATCCCCCAAGACACCCCAAAAGGGGTGATCCCTGCAAGCAGGGCACCCCTCCACACTCTCCCCCCAGCCCACTGAGCACCCCACATACCCCCAGAGCTGCTTGGGCACACAAAGAGCACCCAAAGGCCCCATCAGGAAGGGCAAGAGGGGACACACCCTCATGGCAAGCCCCACTTTGGCATCATCCTTTGCCACCCTGGCTCTGGGGGTCCCCCTGGGCAGCAGGGGAAGTGGGGTGAGATGTGCTGGTGCCAAAGCAGGTGACCCTGCATGGTTGTTGGCCATCCAGCCATGGGGTGCTCCTGGTGTGCAAGGAAAGGGGGTGCTGGTGCAGAACTTGGCAGCAATGGAGGATGGGGATGGGGGGGATGAAGCAGAAGGGAGAGATGCCCCTTGCTTGCACGCAAGAGGAGGAGCCGTGGCACGTGCTGGTGGGAATAACACTCCCCAAGAGCCACCAGCTCACGGACAACGTTGGCAGNCACACCCCATCTGGTGCCAAAGCCAGCCCGAAGCCACCTCAACATCTGGGACACCCTGTTCCTCCACCGCCACCGCCCCGGGAGGCCACGTCCCCGGCTCCGAGCACGGCCGGGGTGGGCACGGAGCAGGGGGGTGGGTGGATGGGGGACCCTGGGAGCTGCGGGCGATGCGGCCGAGGGGCTTGCGGCTCCTCCAGCCCCATGATTGGCGCGGCACGGGACGAATGCCAGAGCTGAGACGGGGCCGAGGCTACCTGAAGGACCCCGCATGTCCTCAGGTTTCACTCATGACCATCTGACAGCAGCAGCAGCTGCTCTGCCAACAGGCACTCGCCGAACCAAAGCCTCCAGGAGTCGAAGGAGAGGGAAATTCTGGCCCTAAAAGGTCTCTCCTTGGGATTTTGCCGTCTCCACCCAACAGTAAGTACTGGGTTCAGCCCTGGGCTGATGCCAGGTCACCGGGAAGAGTCTACAAGGTCTTGGATGGCCCCGGGTTTGTCATTCTCGCTGTGCCCGGGGCTGTGCAAGCAATGCCAGGGGCTTCCCTGCCCAAGTGCTGGAGGTGGATGAAAGCAGGACAACCCCGTGGTCACTCGGGTGGCATTTAGGGCTGTAGGCACCTGCTGGACCCCTCTGCATGGAGAACAGCCCAGGGTGGGGGGAGAAAGTCCTGCAAAGGTGCAGACAGAGCATGGGGACACAGGTGCCAGCAGCCACCGGACCCTTGGTGGCCACGGAGCTGCTGCTGGGATGAGAGGGGAGGTCGGGGGATGTGACGGGCAAGTGGTTTTGGAGCCACCTTCCCACCCGGGGGAAGGGAGCTACAGGCAGGGCTTAAAAGTCACAAGTCGCCTTTCTCCTGGCTTCTCCTCCTGGAGATCTAAATATAAACCCCGGCTTGGGCAAGCCAAGGTTGCAGGAAAGGTCTGGGGGGTGCTTTGCAGCGGCTGCTTTCGGGAAGACGCCCGAGATCAGAGCCCCTGTGCCCTGGGTGGAGTGGGGAGGGACTCCCATGGGGAGAGGTCGGGGGGGTGGGACCCCTCTAGGTGCCCAAATGGTGGTGATGGGTGGCAGGGAGAGGGGAGGCCGTCATTCCCCACTCACATAGTGGGGCTGAGGGGTGCACACACAGAGCCAACAGCTTCGGGGTGCTGGGGACACAGGGTGAGCACAATGTGGGGTTCAGGGCTCAGAGGAACAGGCAATGCCAGGGTGGAATTTGGCTCATTTTTTGGGTGCTGAATGTGCCCCCCATGTGCCCACGGTGGGTGCACAGGACTGGGCAAAGCTCCCATCACTCACTGCACGTGCAGGGACTGCTGTGCACCCCCCCCCCAAATGGCATTTTGGGGATTATCCAGAGGGAATCAGCCATCCTGGTCCCCACATCCCTCTCAACAGTGACCATCCCTCTTGGCCAGATTCTGAACCATTCCCAGGGCACACAGTGAGCAAAACAGGGATCTAACAGCAGAGATAATGATGGGCAACAACTCCTTAAAACCCTGGGCACAAGGGGACACCCCGACTGGTCCTGTTATATGGGGGAGATCCTGCACATGCAGCTGCTGGATGGAGCTGCCCCCTCCAGTCCTGGCTGGAGAAGGTGCCTGATGTAACGGTTCAGGGGGGAAAGGGGATATTTATGNCAGCCCCAGTATAGCCCACACCAGCATGGGAAAGCTGCTACAGGGTGTTTTGGGACTGGAGAGAAGCAGAAGGGTTGCACAGAACCAGCTGGAGACAGGATGAGTCCCCTCTGACCAATTTGGGTGCTGGGGTGGTTGATCCATCCCCCAAGACACCCCAAAAGGGGTGATCCCTGCAAGCAGGGCACCCCTCCACACTCTCCCCCCAGCCCACTGAGCACCCCACATACCCCCAGAGCTGCTTGGGCACACAAAGAGCACCCAAAGGCCCCATCAGGAAGGGCAAGAGGGGACACACCCTCATGGCAAGCCCCACTTTGGCATCATCCTTTGCCACCCTGGCTCTGGGGGTCCCCCTGGGCAGCAGGGGAAGTGGGGTGAGATGTGCTGGTGCCAAAGCAGGTGACCCTGCATGGTTGTTGGCCATCCAGCCATGGGGTGCTCCTGGTGTGCAAGGAAAGGGGGTGCTGGTGCAGAACTTGGCAGCAATGGAGGATGGGGATGGGGGGGATGAAGCAGAAGGGAGAGATGCCCCTTGCTTGCACGCAAGAGGAGGAGCCGTGGCACGTGCTGGTGGGAATAACACTCCCCAAGAGCCACCAGCTCACGGACAACGTTGGCAGCGAGCTTGGCACCGACTCCCCCCCCCGCCCTCCCAGTTGTCCTGCTGCTCTTTCCAACCTCGCGTCACCTCCCCAGATAGATGGGGAGGTGCTGGCCGGGGT
>VYZX01007087.1:0-50249 GCA_013401335.1 Brachypteracias leptosomus | reverse complement strand
ATGGCATTTTGGGGATTATCCAGAGGGAATCAGCCATCCTGGTCCCCACATCCCTCTCAACAGTGACCATCCCTCTTGGCCAGATTCTGAACCATTCCCAGGGCACACAGTGAGCAAAACAGGGATCTAACAGCAGAGATAATGATGGGCAACAACTCCTTAAAACCCTGGGCACAAGGGGACACCCCGACTGGTCCTGTTATATGGGGGAGATCCTGCACATGCAGCTGCTGGATGGAGCTGCCCCCTCCAGTCCTGGCTGGAGAAGGTGCCTGATGTAACGGTTCAGGGGGAAAAGGGTATATTTATGTGACTTGGTTAAAGAACACAAAGTCCTGCCTTGGCTTGCCTGTGCTAGTATTGAAATAGGGGTTTCTATTTGCTGGTGTGGGCAAAAGGGTCCGGTGAGCACCATTCGGGGCAAAAAGAGACCCATGGAGCTACTCAGGTGGTTCCATTGAAGAAACTTGCTGGATATGGGGGTAGGAAAGCGAACAGCAACAGGTAACCATGAGCCATCCAGCATCGTTTTGGTGTTCAGCAGGTGGGACTAATGAGGCAAATTGGACTAATGAGGCTGCCCAGGGAAGTGGTGGAGTCACTATCCCTGGAGGTATTCAAAGAACAAGTAGATGTGGTGCTTTGGGACATGGTCTGGGGGTCAGGGAGATGTTGGGATGAAGGTTGGACTTGATGATCCTCGAGGTCTTTTCCAACCTAAATGATTCTATATGGAGGGGAGGACCAAGGAAAACGTGGTGGATGCTTTGGGGAGTTAAGAGGGTGAACATCCTGGCTACAGCTCCGGAGGTACCGGGAAGGGTGCTCAGCCTTTGCGCCTGTCTGTCTGTCCAGCTGCCTCCCCCCTTGGTTATTTATACAGCCCTTGGGAACAGCTCATCTCCGAGTCCCCCTTCTCCAGATCCAAGCGGATTTGAACGAGATCCCTCAGGAGCTGGAGGGCCAGAGAGGAGGTGCAGGGCTCAGCACCCAGGGCTGGGCACAGGGGGGGGCTGCAGTAGCTGCAGGTGCCCTGCATTGACCCTGGTTTGTGGGGTGTCTGCTATGGGGGAGTGGGGTACAGAGACTGTGAGGGGGTACAGGGACACTGCAGCCCCAGGATGGGGGGCCCCGATACTGCAAATCCTGTGGGAGCATCAAGCCCAGGAGCTGCTCCCAGCGCTGCTTGTTGGTGATCCTCATGGGAGCTGGTGGGGTCCCGGCTCTTCTAGCTGCCCAGGGAGGTGCTGGAGTCACCATCCCTGGAGGGGTTTACAAAACGAGTAGATGTAGCACTTGAGGCTATGGTCTGGTGGTCAGGGAGATGTTGGGATGAAGATTGGACTTGAGGATCCTAGAGGTCCTTTCTAGCCATAATGATTCTATGATCCCCCGGAGGTGGCTGCATCACTGCCCCCCATGCCCCCCGAGCCTGGGGGATCCCATGGGGGGCTCGCAGGTCATTACAGCCCCACGCCACCCTCCCTTCCCCCACGCTGTCCCCTCGCTGCCTTCCCAGCACCTCTCAGATCTTTTCCGAGGCTGACATGAGAGCTGCTGGCAGGGAGGAGCTGGAGCTTTGGATGACACCCGAGTGCAGGCAGTGGGCAGTGGGCAAGCGCAGGGTCCCCGCTTTAACCCTTCCCCACCTCCACCGCCGCTAAATCCCCTCCAAATAACCCCAAGCAGCCACCCACCCACAGGGTCCCCTCTCCGGCAACCCCCTCCCGGGGGTGGGCAGGGGCAGTGGGATGGGAGGGAGGTGCCGATGGGGTGGTCCCCCCCCTGCGGCCGCATCCCCGGGCTCCAGGCAGGAGGGGGTTAGTGCGTTGCTGCAGGATGTTGCAACCTCCTATTTCCATCTGTGGCCCGGGAGAGTATCTGAGGACTTCACAGCTCCCAGCCTGCCTTGGCCACCCCCACCTCCGAGCACATCGAGGGACCCTTGGTAGGGCTGCAGCACGAAAGGTGCCCGAGTTTGAGTAAATTCAGGATAATAACAATCAGTGAATTGCATGAAATCAATTTTCACGCAGCTTATGAGGCTGGTGGAGGCACCTCTGCAGGGCATCTTTTTGGGGGGGTTAGTGGTTTCTGTTCCCNACCCTGACAATTCTATGATTCTATGATTCTCAGCATGTCCAGCACTAAGGATTTGGCTCTCCAAAGGAAGCCAGTGATGCCACGGGCTCGGTTGTGTCTTTGCAAGGAGCTGGGAGCAGGGAAAAGCATCTTGTCTGGCACAGGGCAGAGCACCCACCATAGCTGGGGACTCTCTGAAGGTGCTGCTGCAACATGTCATGAAACATGGGATTGTGCTTCACATCCTTCTCCTCCATGTAAATCCCCCCTTGGCTCAGGGGTGTCCTTGTCCCAGAGTCCATCGCATGGCAGGGAGTGGGTTGGTTGCTGACAGGAAAGGGGCTGGAGAATGTTTGGAGCCCTCCTCTTGGTCTGCCCAGCATCCAGCAGGCAGAGAGCAGCAGAGCAGCAGTGAACTCACTCAACATGTGCTTAAAACCAAGTATAGAAGGAAACTCTTCACTCTGAGGGTGGTGAGACACTGGCCCAGGTTGCCCAGGGGGGTTGTGGATGCTCCATCCCTGGAGGTGTTCAAGGCCAGGTTGGATGGGGCTTGGAGCAACCTGGTCTAGTGGGAGGTGTCCCTGCCATGGCAGGGGGGCTGGAACTGGATGATCTTTGAGGTCCCTTCCAACCCAAACCATTCTAGGATTCAATGATTAATTCTATGATTCTATGATTCATTTGGCCCGTGCAACCACACCAGCATCACTGTTGCTGTGGGTACCATGCAGTGAGTGACTTTGGCTGGTCTGGACCAACCTGAGGGTCCATGATGGCACCCGAAGAGCATGAACTTGCTGCAGCATCTCAGTCCCTCTGATCTGGCTGGGGAGAGGGATCCACCAGCACTGGGCTGGCCCTGGAATTGTTTTCCAGGGGCTTTCACCAGACCATCCCTTTTGCCTGGTCCTGCAGGCAGCAGAGCTCCACCCGGCTCCCCAGGGTGATGGATGCTGCTTGGAAGCATCCCACGTTCCTGATGGAACACTTGGCTTGGGCCACACTTCAGACAAAGGGACAAAACACCCCCCAAGGAGGGTCAAAACCCATGGTGGTGACAGGAGCAGGCACAGGGGGACACATGGCCAAAGGTGCTCACAGGGCTGGTGTTTGAGCCACGCAGCCCATGGGAATTCCCAGCTGAGCACTTAGAAAATTCAGGAATTTGAAGGATCATGCTGAAAAATTAAGAATTAATTTTTTTCTCCCCTCTCAATCTTCTGAGCCCGTCGCTATTTGAAAATAGAGCAGGAAAAGGATTGGGGTGACCCTCACTTTTTTTTTTTATTGGTGTTATTTTCTTTTCTTGAAAACTTAGCACCTCAGCCTTTAAAACAGGTCAGCCTGAAACCACAGCAAGTGTGTGGTGGCTCAGAACCACCACGGTGGTGGAGATCCAGTGTCCCATGGCAGGGTCATCAGAGGCATCCGTTTGCAGAAGACAATTTTGGGGACCTCACGTGTCTTTTCAGTCTTTGTAATGTAGTTACAGCAGAGCATTAAGGGATGAAATCCCCATGACCCAGAAGGGGTTTTTTCTGCAACCATCAGACTTTCCAAGGCACCTGTCACCTCATACACTCAAGCATCACCATAAAAAGGGCACAAATATCCTGAAGCTCAACCCAAACCCATGGCAGGGGCTGGCTCGGTGGGGTTTGGAGCTGTCTGGGGTCCCTCCACAGTGGCAGGGCTTGGACCTGCTCCTTCTCCTCCCCCCCCATGGTCCCACCAGTGGGACTGACCCGTTGGGTGTACAGAGGTGGGAAATGCAGAGGATTAAGGTCTCTGGGATTTAATCCTCCCCATAAAGTTCCCTGTCCTCCGTGGATGTAGAAATGGTGTCCTGACCCCACCGAGTGTCCGTGCCCTTGGGCTGGCTTTGAATCATTGAGTCATAGAATGGGTTGGGTTGGAAGGGACCTCAAAGATCATCCAGTTCCAACCCCCCTGCCATGGCAGGGACACCTCCCACTAGACCAGGTTGCTCAAGACCTTGAACACTTCCAGGGATGGAGCATCCACAACCCCCCTGGGCAACCTGGGCCAGGGTCTCACCACCCTTGGGGTGAGGAACTTCTTCCTAATACCTAACCTAAATCTCCCCTCTCAGTTTAAAACTGTGACCCCTCATCCCATCACTGCACCAGGTTTCCAAAGCTCTAGAACCAAATACACCTTCTGGCAGCAGGTGTCCAAGCCCATGTGGGTTTGGGGTTTTAAAACCTATTTAATCCATGTAGGGGCGGAGAGGGGACCTACTATAGTGGGGTTCATGGGGTTGGGAGAGCAAGACCCAAGGCACAGCCCCAGGGATCCTCCAGGGTTACAAGGCAGCTGCCACGTGCAGGATGGAGGGTGTTTGGAGCAGTGCTTGGGATGCTTGTGTCTGAGAAGCCCTCACTGAGCTCTGACTCATCCCCAAACCCTGCAGCCCCAGCTGGTCCCCATTGCACCATCCTGCCCCACCCCGGGTGTCCCCATGGGGATAAATGAGGGAGGGATGGGGAGGGTTGGGTTGTCCTGTCGGCAGCCAGCCCCTGGGGGCTGGGTTGGGTGGCAGTGGTGTCTCCCAGGAGGATTTAGGGTGCAGGTAGCAAGGAGGGGGTGCTGCAGGATTGTGCTTTCTGTGTGCTGGGATGGGGTTGGGTTGTGGGCACAGCAAGGTCTGGTTTCCAGAGCTCTTGAGCTGCTGGGTGCTGGTATCCCCCTCAGCTTTAACTTCTCACAGCTACAAGCATGTGGGGCAGGTCTGGGCTCTCCAAGAGCTGGCTGCTCACTGGCTTTGGTGCATGAGCTCCTTGTTTCCACACTGATCCCTGCTGCTGGGAGTCCCTCCTGTGCTGCACCCTGTGGCTCTGCTGCCTCTTGGTGAGTGAAGCTGCTCTGTGTTTGCTGGTGACCATTCAGGTTGTTTTCTGTCTCGAACTTGTGTCCATTTTGGTCTCCTCTGGGGTCTTTCCAGGGTGTCTCCTGTAAAAAGGATGACTCTTGAGGGTATGCTGGCAGATGGGTAAGGGCAGCTTCTCATGATGCTCTTACTGCAGCATTGCAGACACTCAGAGGGTCCCACTGCCCTGTCCCATGTTCTGGGTATCTGTAGAGCTGGGGTCTCTCAGGAGCAGCATGTCCTCACCTCAGACACCCCAGTCATCCCTGTCCTTGTTAACCCAGCCCTGGGGCAATGAGTGTGTCTTGCTGGGGTCAACCGAAGGCTTGGGGGACTCTGGGTTTGCAGATGCTCTCCCAGCGCAGAGTCCTGGAGTGTGAGCTCAACCTGGGTTGAGCCCAGCACCTGCATGGGTCAGCAGGCTGGGGGGAGGCCCTTGGCCACCCTGTGTCCTCCACAGCCACATATCTGCACGCAGTAGCCAAGAAAGTCCTTCCCCCTCTCCCTCAGCCCCCAGGAGGTTATTCTCTGTGCAGGGATGAGGTGCCAATTCTGGATGGGACTCTCCAAGGAGTCCCAGACAGGACCCTGCCACCCTTCTGTCTGTCCTGGTTATACAGAACCCATTACACAGCATCTCTGGTAGCTTCCAAACCACTCCTGTTATTTTGGAAGCTGATTTATTTGTGTGGCCTCAGAGTAGCAAAAATATCAGAGGAAACTGAATTTCTCTCCGAGTGAAGTGCTCCTGAGCAGGGAGCTGCTCCCAGTTGCCTGCTGGTGATTGCTGGTGTTGAACTGGGGGTTGAGATGCTCATACGTGGTGCTGGGCATGGGCAGCACATCCAAAAGCAACAGCTCATGGGTGTCACAGTGAAAAGGAGCTACCCAGCTTGGCTGGGAGTCCAAAATCTACAGAGGCAATAAAGATCAGAGCTTTGTAGAGACTTTTAAGTGATGGATTCTCAGCAGGAAAGATGATGGGGCAAGAATCTGCCTTTAATAGGGGGCTGTGGGGGTCCTGGGGAGAGCCCCACGGGGTGACTCGTGCCCTGGGCAGCACATGTTGCTGTGCCCAAGCTGCTTCTACCTATTGGAGGTGCAAAGAGTTTGATCCCAGTTATTTATAGGAGCTGCTATGAATGTGCCAGGATGTGTCCAGCTGGGAGCAGAGGGGCTGCTCTCCCTGTCCTAGTGACTGGGGGTGACTGGTCCCAGCGTGAGCTGCTTCACTGGGGTGGTGGGACCTGGCTGTCCACCCCATGCTGTCTGCCACACACACTGGTGTGGGAACTGGGCTTACTGGAGGAGAGGGGTGCTGAGCTGAGCTACCTGCAAAGCCTGTGTTTGACTCTTGGCTTCTCTTTTGGGATCAACCAGAGATGCTGATGGCTCCAGGGCTGTGGTGTGGAGGAGCTGGACACCAGCTTAAGTCCTGCTCCTACTCCTTGTGGTCATCTTTGGGTGACCACAAAGGGGTCAGAGCAGGACTAGATGCTGCACAAGACCCCAGAAAGCCATAAAGCCTTGTGTGGTGCTGCCAACCCCAGCATCTCCCCATGTGGCCACCAACCCATTGCTCCATCAGTTGGCTCAGTGGGGCACGGCATGAAGGCTTCAGCCCAGCCAGAGGAAGAGGAGCCAGGGGCTGAAGCAAAGCTGGTGCTGCTCGCCTGAGCTCCCCTGGGCTCGCTCCTGCTGGGGGAGGAATGAGCAGAGTCATGGGGCTGCAGAAACCTGACCCGAGCCGTGATCGCTGGTGGCAGCTGGAGGCACAACCACCTCCAGCAGGACCACAGCAAGTGGGGACAGGGCTTTGCTGGGGGCTTGGAGGGACAGAGGAGGGTCCAGGGAAGATGTGGACCATGACAGTACCCCGTGCACTGAAGCCCTGGAGAGCAGGGTGATGTTGAAGGGGCTGGAGCTCTGCAGAGCACTCATGTGGTCCAGTGTTTGAACAGCTTCTGGTGCTGGAGCCATGGACTTGGATGCATATTCAAAATGCAGCTGGTTGAGGAATGGGAGCTGCTGCCTTTTGGAAAAGGGGAATTAAAAAAAAAAAATCAAGTTGCATGAGCACCAATTTTTGTATTTGAACCTGTTTTAGATGTTTGGCCTCACTGCATAGGGTTATCTAATAGGATAAACCACGTTGCATCACTGCAAAGTGGAGCCCAGCACTGCCACACCCCAGCCTGTGGCCCAAACTCCTGCAAAACAGTCTGGAGCAACTGCCCCAGAGGGGCACAGCCCCAGCTCACCCCAATCCACTGCACCCCAAAGGTGGGACCTCATCAAAGTGAGGAAAAAATGGAATTTTTGCATCATGTCTCTGCGAGGGGATGGTGCCCACAGCAGTGGGGCAGCTGAGCACCCCCCTTCCTTCTTATCTTCTAGAGTTATTCTGGATTTGCACCAATTTCATGCTCTCCTTGAGCAGTTCTGGAACCTGCCCTTTGCATTCCCTTCGTACCAGGGGCCTCAAGTCAACAGCATGAGGCTGTGTCTGGTTCTATCACCTTGAGCCCCACTGGGATGGACAAGCTCAAACAGGACCCACAGCACCCTTGGGGGACAAACCCACCATCTCCTGGGGATTCTGAGGACTCACAGAGGCTTGTGGGTGTTGGAGAGGGACCAGAGGAGGGACCAGAGGAGGCCCCAGCAATGCTGGAAGGGCTGAAAGCCTCTGCTGGGAGGCCAGGCTGGGAGAGTTGGGCTTGGTCAGCCTGGAGAGGAGAAGGCTCCAGGGAGACCTTCTGGTGGCTTTTCAGTGCTTCAAGGGGCCTGTCACAAAGATGGGGACGGAGTTTGGGGCAGGGCCTGTTGGGACAGGACAAGGGGAGATGGGTTTAAACTAAAAGAGGGAGATTTAGACTAGAGAGAAGGAACAAATTTTTGAGGCTGAGGGTGGTGAGAGCCTGTGCCAGGGTGCCCAGAGAGGTGGTGGCTGCCCCATCCCTGGAACCATTGCAGGTGAGGTTGGCTGGGGCTCTGAGCAACCTGCTCTAGTTGCAGATGTCCCTGCTCCCTGCAGAAGATCTTTCAAGTTCCCTTCCCACCTAAACCATCCTAGGATTCCATGAATTTCCCTGGAAATAGGGGTTTGCAGAGCTGTTAGGGCAGCAGCTCCCATCCCTCTACCAGCTGCATTTTGAACGTGCTTCAAAGTCTTGGTGCTGGAGCCACGAAGAGGCTGCTCAAATCCTGTGGATGAACAGTGACCCAGGCTGGCCAGGGCAGTGGTGGAGTCCCCATCCCTGGAGGGGTTCCCAAGCTGTGGGGATGTGGTGCTGAGGGCCAGGGGTTTGTGGTGCCCTGGCACTGCTGGGTTAAGGGTTGGACTCTGTTCTTAAAGGTCTCTTCCAACCAAAACAATTCTATGAATGTGATCTCTGCCCAAGAGATGCTGCAGCCAGGGGCTGGTCCCTACTTCATCCTTGGGGCTGGATGTGATGTGGGGTGAGCAGTAACACCCCCCCAATGCTGATTGCCTGCCCTTGGCTGCAGAAAATCCTCCTGCACACCCAGCTCCATGCAGAGAGCAGGGACATGATGGGTTCTGAAGTGCAGTTACCCCACGCAATCGATCCCTCCCTTTGCCATCGTTTTTATTGCCTGGTTTTATAATCCCCAGAGGAAGGTGTCGATACCATCCCACCCCCCGAGCCTCTCTTCCCAGCAGGGCTATAAATGTCCCCTGCTCCATTACAAAGGGTTGAAGGTCTCCAGCTCTCAGCGTGGCAGGTCTGGGGCTGGGAGGAGTATTGATCCTAAAGCTTTTTCAGCAGCATCATGTAGAGTTCTGGTGCACGGAGGAGCTGCTGCCTGCCAGGGGGATGCTTGTTTTGGGGAGGGCAAGGCACAAAGGGGCATCTATTCCAGAATCCTGGTAGAGCAGGATTGAGTGTGAGGGTATTGGGCTCAGCTCTGACACAAGCTGGTGGTTATGGGTCATGGAATCATAGAATGCCAGGTTGGAAGGGACCTCAGGGATCACCTGGTCCAACTTTTCAAGGCAAAAAAAAAACAATTTATATATATATGGTTTATGTGAGCTGGCCCAGCACCCTGTTGAGCTGAGTCTTAAAACTGTCTAATGTAGGGGAATCCACCATTTCCCTTGGGAGACTGTTCCAATGTTTAATTGTTCTCATTGTGAAGCACTTTCCTTTGGACTCCAATCAGAATCTCCCCAGGAACAACTTGCATCCATTCTCCCTTGTTTTTCCCATATGACTCCTTGTAAAAAGGGACTCCCCTTCCTCCTGGGAGCCACCCTTCAAGTACTGGTACATGGTAATAAGGTCTCCCTTAAGTCTTCTCTTCTCAAGGCTGAACAAGCCCAGATTTCTCAGCCTTCCTTCATAGGGCAGGTCTTCCAGTCCCCTGCTCATCCTCATGGCCCTTCTCTGGGTTGAAGGAAGGTTGAGGGAAGGTGACTCAAAGCAAGAACCTTCCTGATGTCTAGGAAGCCTTTGCCAGGTGTTTTGGCCTCACTCGGGTTTCACAGCCTGATGCTCCAGGTGTAACCACCCATCTTGTTCTCACTTTGCCTTCTCCAACCCTTCTCATTGTTCTTTGCCCTCTCCAACCAATGTTGGGCTGCTCAGTGGAGCCACCCTTATCTCTCTCAAATGACCCCTCCTGTTCCTGTCCAGGGAGTCATCCTGATCTCGTAACATTAGAAAGTGCTGTTATTGCCTTGCTTTTTGGCTCAAGATAAGACTTTAACCCCTTCCTCTCCGGAGCAGAGCCAGCCAGCACTGCAGGTTACTCGTGTTCCCTATGGTCGGGTGCTGGGAGATGGCCAATGAGCCTTCAGGACCAACCTCCTCTAGCTGAGGAACCTCTTGCTTTGAGCACCACAAAGTGCCAGAGGGAAGCTGCTGGTCTCACAGCATATTGCAAAGGGGAGGCAGCTGGAGTGGAGCTAAAGGTGTTTTGTGTTGTTGAACAGCCCCGAATCGGTCGTGAAATCGTGTCTGACAACAGCCAGATGGTGCCAGGGCCACCAACTGCTCGGCTAATATGGTGCTCAACTTGACAGTGCTTCTTGATTAGAGGCTGAATGGGGGTCTGGGAGAAGGAGCACATGGGGTGCTCCATCTGCAAGTGATCCGTGAGTTGTGGATGGATGGCAGATGGATGTATAATTGTGAGGTGAGGAGCTGGAGCTGAGTCGGCCCCAAGCACTTGCAGCCCAATGTCCTCCTGGGCTGCTCCCCAGCAGCGTGGGCAGCAGGGCAGGGAGGGGATCCTGCCCCTCTGCTCCAACCTGGGGAGACCCCCCTGAGTGCTGGGGCAGCTCTGGAGTCCTCAGCACAGCAGAGACATGGAGCTGGGGGAGCGGGGCCGGAGGAGGCCCCAGCAATGGTGGGAGGGCTGGAACCCTCTGCTGGGAGGCCAGACTGGGAGAGTTGGGCTTGGTCAGCCTGGAGAGGAGAAGGCTCCAGGGAGACCTTTTGGGGGCCTTTCAGTGCTTCAAGGGGCCTGTCACAAAGATGGGGACAGACTTTTGATCAGGGCCTGTTGGGACAGGACAAGGGGGGATGGGTTTAAACTGAAAGAGGGAGATTAAGAATAGACAGAAATAGGAAATTGTTGGTGCTGAGGGTGGTGAGAGCCTGTGCCAGGTCACCCAGAGAGGTGGTGGCTGCCCCATCCCTGGAACCATTGCAGGGGAGGTTGGAGCAACCTGCTCTAGTTGCAGATGTCCCTGCTCCCTGCAGGGGAGTTGTACTAGATGACCTTTAAGGGTCCCTTCCCACCCAAACCACTGCATGATCCTATCCCATGCCAACAATCCTCCTTGCAAGCCCAATATTTCTGCACTAAACCCTTTAACAAGAGCCCACCAAGACCCTACCACCAAAGGCTGAGCAGAACTGCCCCAAACCCCCTGGCTGGCAGTGTCTGCTCACCCCCTCTCCCCGGCAGGCTGGGCAAAGGCATCCCCGGAGCAGAATGAGAGGATGGCCGGCCTGCCGCACATCCCGGGCCCCGAGAACCTCCGCCCCTTCACCCCCGCCTCGCTGGCCGCCATCGAGCAGCGCCGGGCCGAGGCCGAGGCGCTCAAGATAAAGCGGCAGCACGTGGAGCTGCCCGAGGAAGAGGAGATCAAGCCCAGCAGTGACCTGGAAGCCGGCAAGAACCTGCCCCTCATCTATGGTGACCCCCCGCCGGAGCTCATCGGGACCCCCCTGGAGGACCTGGATCCTTTCTACAAGGATAAGAAGGTGAGAGGCAGAGCTTGGCCCATGGGTTGATTTGGCTTTAGATGTAAGACTGAAGTATGGACCTCCTTCTTTCCACCATGCCCCAGGGGCTCATCTGAGCTCATCTTGGTGCCCCACAGCTCCAGTCTCCTGTGGTTGCTTCTCCTCCAAAGTAGAGCATCTGTTCCTTGTCAACGTTTATAAATACATTAAGGGAGAGTGTCAGGAGGATGGAGCCAGGCTCTTCTCAGTGACATCCAGTGATAGGACAAGGGGCAACGGGTACAAGCTGGAACAGAGGAGGTTCCACATCAATAGGAGAAGAAACTTCTTCACGGTGAGGGTGACAGACACTGGCCCAGGCTGCCCAGGGAGGTTGTGGAGTCTCCTTCTCTGGAGATGTTTAAAGCCTGCCTGGACATGTTCCTGTGCAACTTGGTTGAGGTGATCCTGCTCCGTCAGGGGGATTGGGCTAGATGATCTTTTGAGGTCCCTTCCAATCCCTGACATTCTGTGATTCCGTGAAAGTCCTGAGCCTTTGGAGATGCAAAGCACGCAAAGAGGTCACATCTAACAGCAGTGCCTGATCCGTGGGTGTCTCAGGGGTGTGCAGAAGGACTAACCCATTCACCTTCTCTCTTTTCCCCACAGACATTCATAGTCCTCAACAAGGGGAAGGCCATTTTCCGCTTCTCAGCAACCCCTGCCCTCTACCTGCTGGGGCCCTTCCACCCCATCCGCAGAGGAGCCATCAAAGTGCTGATCCATTCATATCCTTGCCTTTTGTGGTGCTGCTCCATTGCCAGGTCAAACCCTGATGCTCAGAGGGCAAACAGCCCTAGGAGAGGGCTGAGAGAAGTGTTTCAGGACAGTGTGGTGAGCAAATCTCCTGGGCTGGCCCCCACCATGGCCAGAACCACTGCCCAGTTTTGGGTGTGGGTGCTTGAAGGTTTTTGGCACCTTGGTGGCACCAAGAGCTCAGTCTTGGTTGGAGAAGGGAGGAATTGGTTCGGTTGGAGAAGGGAAGAAACTTAAGTGATGGAGCTTCCTAGAAAGAAGTTCAAAGTCTCTGGGGAATGGAGAGGCTTGGAAAGGAAGGAAAATATTTAGAGGTCAGAGGATCATGTCCCACCTGGGAAGTGAGTGAATTGGGGAGCTCAAAGGATGTTCTGGGACAGGGAAGGCAGAGCCACCAGGACATTGGGGGACAGGGAAGGAGGCAACTTGGCCAGTGCTGGGGCTTTTGATGTGAAACAAGCAGAGATAGAAATACAAGAAAGACCCCAAGAGGGGCAGTAGGATGGGTGGGAAGTGATCCCAGCAGAGCTGTGGTGGCACCGGGGGTTGGTGACCAGGAGGTAGGAGGAAAAACAGGGAGTGTTTGTGGCAGAGGGGTCAGACACATGGGGAAAGATGTATCCTGGGGTGATGAGAGGGAGGAGCAGAGAGG
Organism: Brachypteracias leptosomus; assembly: GCA_013401335.1. Taxonomy (NCBI): domain Eukaryota; kingdom Metazoa; phylum Chordata; class Aves; order Coraciiformes; family Brachypteraciidae; genus Brachypteracias; species Brachypteracias leptosomus. The sequence continues at coordinate 37,606 of VYZX01007087.1, read as the reverse complement.
ACAAGAAGGGAGGTAGAGCCAGCACCACAGAGATGGGGAGGAGAGGAGAAGGGGATGGCAGGGGCCAGGACCATGCATGGGACAGGGGTGGCACAGAACTGAGCCAAGAGAGAGCTGCAGGAAGAGCAGGTCAGGGGGTGGGATCACAGTGGGAGCCAGGACAGGAGGAGGAGGGTGCTTGGCTTCACAGCTGCATGAAGAGGGGAATCCAGGCGGCAGCTGCAGCATTTCTCCTTGACCAGGTTGTAAATTATTCAGCATGTTCATCATGATCACCATCTTAACCAACTGCGTGTTTATGACAATGAGCAACCCCCCAGCGTGGTCCAAGAACGTGGAGTAAGTCCCTGCCTTCCATGACCTCCCCCAACCATGGGGACCGTCCCAGCTTGGCCATCCTCGGGAGAGACAGGACCAAGGGGTGCTGGGGTCCAGGCACCCTTCAGAAGAGGAGCAGTGTCACTGGGAGATGCTGGTGGCCCTCTCGATCTCAGCAGGGGTGTCCATGCTCTGCATTAGGCATTGCAAAGAGCAGGAGTGTTTCAGAGCTGCCCAAAATCTGATGGGGTTCCTGTAACAGGAGACCACCATAGAACAGGTTGGGTTGGGTCAGCAGTGATGGTCTGGAGAGGCTGAGCAGATCCTGGACAGCCATCCCCAGGTGAGAAGGGGAAAATCCAGCATTTTCTGCTGTGGTTCTGCACAATCATTCTCAGCAGGGTTTTACAGAGGACCTGGTGGTGTTGGGACACCAGCACTGATCAGAGGTGTTGCAGAATAGCCACCAAAGGGATTAACACCTCAAGATGTCCCAACTTGCCCTACATGGTGAGGTGAAAACCTCCCCAGTGCTGAAGCACCCCAAGAACCCAGCAGCCCATGACCCTGAGCCCTCATACTCAGCTCCCCAAGACAGTCCTGCTGGCAGGGAGGGACAAAACCTCCTCCTGAGCTGGCCCGTGGACCCAGGTGACCATTCCCCTTTCAGATACGCTTTCACTGGGATCTACACCTTTGAGTCCCTCATCAAGGTACTGTCGAGAGGCTTCTGCATCGACAACTTCACATTCCTGCGCGACCCGTGGAACTGGCTGGACTTCATGGTCATCTCCATGGCGTGAGTTTGGGGGGATGGGGGGAGGACAGAAGGTCTGGCCACTGCACCCAGGGTTGGACCCTGGGGAGAAGGGCTGAGAAAAGGGGTTGGGTGCCTGGCAGAGCCCTCACAGCCCTTTCCTCTCTGTCCTGCAGCTACATTACAGAGTTTGTGGACCTGGGGAACATCTCTGCTCTCAGGACTTTCCGTGTCCTCCGCGCCTTGAAGACCATCACCGTGATACCAGGTGAGTCTTAAGGGGCCTTCTCTCCATGTTTCCTTTCCTTGAGCTCAGGTTTTCCCTCAATTCACAGCAATTCCTTGTTGTGTCAATAGCTATAAGAGAAAACAGAGATAAGATATTTGATACTTATAAATAATTTTCAACATAATCCAGGTTTTGGATCAGGTCCTGCTGATTTTATATCTTAAAATTTTCTGCACTCACTCGGTTGTTTGGCCACTGAAAGCCCCTGATGAACCAAACATGGTGGGTTTATGGGTCCTTGGAGATACCTTAATTGGGCTTGTGCTCACATTGTGTTTATGGGCTTGATTAACCAATTCACTTTATGTTGTCCTTGGAGCCATAAACCCAACTTTGTCCCCACTGCTGAATGTTCTGGTGCAAGAGTTGAGATATTTCATGGGTATCAGTGCAAGAGCCACATGGAGAGTGTTTAATATCACCCAAACATCCATCTTGTGGCATTAGGAGCATATTATCAAACACCTCTGATGGCTCTTACCCAAATTTGATACCATTTCAATACCCTGCTTTGATACCACCTCGTGCAAGCTCACAGAAATGAGGGGTCAGGCCCTTTGAAGAAGCATGAGATCAAAATGGAAATGATAATTTCTTGTGGTGAACAGATTCTCATGGCCCTGCACTTCCCAGGCCTCTCAGGTTCATGTTTGAATCTTTTTTTGCCTCCATCAAACGGGCTAAAAATGGCATTTAGCAAAACATAAGCTGCTGCTTCTTTCTGGAATAACCTTCCCCCCGGAGGCTCTGCAGAAATAGGAGTTGCAAAAATAAGCTTGTTTAGAAACTGTCCTCAGTGGCTTCCCAACATAGACAAGCCCCTGGAGAACAGGGTTTTACCTAAATAGTTTGGGGAGGAGGGGAACTGGCACAACAACAAGGCTAAAAATCACGTGTCTTTGGAGAATTGCCTCCACGTGCTTTTAAGATCACCATCAGGACGTTCAGGCATCACCCACCACCCATGTAGACCTCGGGTGATGGGAACAACATCCTCCACGTCAAAAACCCACCAAGGTTTGTGGGAGAAATGGTGATGCTGGGTGTGGAGACATCAGTTAATCCCGATGCTTAATGCAGGTGTCACTTTGTCACCTTCACTCGGCCACATTGTGGTTTCTCCAGCTTGAAGGGATCAGGCTGGAGGGTCCAGTTGGATTCCTGACCACACGCAGGACAGCAGCACATGGGGGTGTTGGACCATGGAGGGTTTTTTTGGAGCTGAGAGGAGTGCTCAGCATCTTCAGCTGGGTTGGCAAATAACTTTTCCATGTGCCTCAGCAGAGTGGTCAACTCCAGTGGCTTGGACCAAAAAAAGGCCAGATTGGGGCATCTGGGGGAAAAAATAAAGCCAAAAGGAATTGGTGGGTGCCAGGCTGGGAGGCTTGTGATACCCATGTTGAGGTTGGCATGGGGAGGCTTGGCTGGCACTGGCCCAAGGGTGGCAGCCTTGGGGGAAGGGTTCATGCTGCTCAGCAACGTGTGAGGGCAGAGGAGCAGCTGGGATGCAACGTGAGGCACAGAGCTGGGGTCTGAGCACATGGGGTGAACCTGGGGATGTCCCCATCAGCTCCAGCACCTTTTGGGAATGCCATAGCACAGCTCTTCACAATTAGCAAATGACCAATTAGCTCAGTAGTGGCACCTCCCCCCCAGGGCTGAAGACGATCGTTGGGGCTCTGATCCAGTCGGTGAAGAAGCTCTCGGATGTCATGATCCTGACCGTCTTCTGCCTGAGCGTGTTCGCCCTCATCGGTCTCCAGCTCTTCATGGGGAACCTCCGGCAGAAGTGTGTGAGGTGGCCACCCCTCAACGACACCTTCCTGGGGGACTTGGGGCTGGACAACGACACGTTGGCCAATGGAACACTCTACGGCAACTTCACCGATTACATCATCGGCAACTTCACCGACGGCATCGGCAACTTCACCAGCAACATCACCTTTGATTACGAGGCCTACATCAATGATGAAGGTAAATGAGGCTGCATCTCCATTGATCCTGGCTTGCTCCTCAGTGTCCTCACTCCTCCTCCATGTCAGACCGAGATGGTTTGTTCACAGGGATCTTCCTGCCAAGGTGCTTTGCAGGGAGATGTGGCTGGTGGGTGAAATGGGTTGTGCATAATCACAGGGTGGGCAGATGGGATCAAATCCTCCTTGCCAGGGAAAATGCAGCCACCTGGGCAAGCCAAGCTCCTCTAGAAAGGTTTCACCATGGGAAGACTCGGCNGTGTGACCTGCTCTGGGTGATCCTGCTCTGGTGGGGGGGTTGGACTGGATGATCTTTGGAGGTCCCTTCCAACCCCTGACATTCTGTGATTCTGTGAAGACCTGGACAAACCAGTGTCTCCATCTCTCCCACTTGCTAGTAAGGGCACAATCTCCTCATTGTGATGGGTACTGGTGAGCAGCTGCTTCATCTGGCTGGTCACAGCAGGGAGACCAAACCCTCCACGAGCAGATGGGACTTTGGGTGGGAAACCAGAGGGGAGGATGCAGGAATGACATTTCTCACCCACTTTCACTGCTGCATCATGGCTGGGTCCTTCCCCAGGTACCACTGTGTCCAGTGAGCATTGCAGGCAAGTGTTCAACACCATGACAGCCAACAGGAGGGGAGAGGTGAGATCAAGCACAGGTCCTCAGATAGGTCTCCAAGCGTTCTCCTTTCCTATCACTTCTTTGGAACAAGTTTGGCCCAAAAAAGCATGGTGGGTTTTTTGTTTGTTCTTTGGTTTGGGATTTCTAAACTCCACGAAAATATCAGACTCTCAGAAGATCCACCTGGCAGAGCTGGACGGTGATGGGATGCTCCACAGGGATGTTTCACATCTCCTTTAGGGCACTCACACAGCTCAGCAGAAGGTCGGGTTGCACCTCGGCTGAGCTGCTTTGCCCAACTGTACAGCAGCTCTGGCATTAACCCCCGTAAGGGTTCTTGGGAGGGGTGAAAATTCAAGATATAAGATCTAATGAGCTCCGTGCAAAGAGCAGCAGCTCCCTGCAGCCACACGTTCAGGTCAACACCTCCTGGGGCTGGGCCAAAATCTCATTGCCCGGAGTTCCGCGAGCCGGACGTCTCCTCGGAGGTTAAATAAAAACCTGGTGGCAAGAAGCCAGGCAGAGCTGGGGATGCTTTGAGGGAGCTCCAAAAATCCCTGTGTGGCTCCTGGAAGGTGATGACGAGGATGTCTTCTGCCATGTCCTGGGGTGGGTGTCTCCAAGAGCTCATCTATGCGTCCCTGGGGCAGGTGACCTGTGGTGGCAACTGCTCAGCAGCTCCTGTGGCTCTGGGTCTGTGCTCAAGCTGTAAGGAGGAGCTTTAAGGACCTCTGGTCTGTGAGCACAGTGGGTTTCCCCACCAGGTAGGGGCTGGATGGGATGGGAGTAGCAGAAGGAAGGTGGCAGTCATGGAGACACTTTGGGGCTTTTTTGGGTCCCTGCAGTCCCCCACACTTGGTGCTCCCTGGGAATGCTCTTTTGTACATTTTCACAGCAAAACAGACCAGCCCTGGTCCTTTGGCCACATGTTAACCACCTTCCCAGGAGGCCTGACCCTGGTCAACCTGGCTCATTTATGGGCTTGGGAGACATCTGGTTGGGTTGGTGAAACAATACAGTGGGTTTTGGTCTCTTCTTCCAAGGAACAAACAATAGGACAAGAGGAAACGGCCTCAGGTTGCCCCAGGGGAGGTTTTGTTTGGAGCTGAGGAACAATTTGTTGGTGTTTGGGGCTGTGAAGGGCTGTGCCAGGCTGGGCAGGGCAGTGGTGGAGTCCCCATCCCTGGAGGGGTTTGCAAGGTGTGGAGATGTGGAGCTGAGGGCCAGGGGTTAGTGGTGCCCTGGCAGGGCTGGGGGAAGGGTTGAACTCGATGATCTTAAAGATCTCTTCCAACCAAAGTGATCCTGTGATTCTGTGTCATGAGCTCCCTGAGCTAGTGCCAACCAGCCCAATGCAAACAGCAGAGTCAGCAGAGGAGATAACCCAGTGCCCAGCCCTGGGATCCCGGGAACCTCCCCGAGAGCGAGGAGCTGCCAAGGATTACAAAATCAATGTTTGTTTGTGGGTTTTTTTGATGTCTTGTTCTTTCTCCAACTGTGAAGCCAATTTCTACTTTCTGGAGGGAGCCCTCGACGCCCTGCTCTGCGGGAACAGCAGCGATGCTGGGTGAGTGCAGCCCACACTGGTGGCTGAGATCCCCTCTGGAGGCAACCAGAGCAGCCTGTGGGACCACTGGAGCTTGGGATGGGACAGGGCTGGGGCTGGGAATGTAGCTCTGGGGGTAAATGGTCTGGGAATCCCAACTCTATCAGCTTTGGGGAAGGTGGTATCAGTGTGGGCATCCCAATATGGGGGTTGGACTAGATGATCTTTTGAGGTCCCTTCCAACCCCTGACATTCTGTGATTCTGTGAATATCAGCCTGGGTGGGAGGGATCTGCTGAAGCATCTCAGCACCTCCAGAGATGGAGCATCTCATGGTGGGTGCAGGAGGGGCAGTGCCTGGGCTCATGCCAGCTGCCCCCACGGCTCCTTTGGTAGGAAGTGCCCTGAAGGGTACCAGTGCATGAAGGCTGGGAGGAACCCCAACTACGGCTACACCAGCTACGACACCTTCAGCTGGGCTTTCCTGGCCCTCTTCCGCCTCATGACACAGGACTACTGGGAGAATCTCTTCCAGCTGGTAGGCATCAAATTTTTATCCTCTCATTTCAATGCTGGCCCTGGTCTAGGAGGTAAAAAGTCACTTGACTGGAAACTTGTAGGACCTTCTCCTGCAGATCATGGATCTACCCAGGATCAGCAGAGCTGGGACACGGTCCCATCCAGTTCCCCAACCTGAGCAGAGTATTTTCCAGGGAAAACCCCTAGACATTGTAGACACCATAGAACCCCAGGTGGCCCTGGGTCCAGAGACTGTTGAGGTAACAACAAGCCTACATCTAAAGGCTACACGTGTCCTCTGGAAATGGTTATGCCCAGATTTGGGATTAGGAAAGGACCATTCTTGGCCTAAGGGTGAGATCCAAGAAGTTGGGGGTTGAGAGACATCAGCCCCTGTCACAGCAAAGTGAGTCTCTAATGAAATATTGATCCCACCTCCGTAGACCCTTGAAGCCCTTGGGCCACCAGGCAGCACAGAGCAGCGTGGATGGGTTAGTCGAGGCTTCTGGTGGTTTCACACAACTCCTAACCCACAAAGGTCAACTGGGCAATGAGCAGCCCTTGGGGAAGATGGGAGCAAAATATTGTGCTCCTACCACAAATGGGAGGGTGCCCTGGTGCAAGAGCTTCCATTGGAAGCATCACCAAACCAGCCTAGTGCTGAGGTGGTGTGATGGTCCCTGACTCCTCTTCCCACAGACACTACGTGCAGCAGGGAAGACGTACATGATCTTCTTTGTGATTGTCATCTTCCTGGGTTCCTTCTACCTCATCAACCTCATCCTGGCGGTGGTGGCCATGGCTTATGCCGAACAAAACGACGCCACCTTGCTGGAGGAGCAGCAGAAGGAGGAGGAGTTTCAGAAGCTCCTGGAGCAGCTGAAGAAGCATCAAGAGGAGCAAGAGAGGATGGTTGGTGGAAATGTGGAGGGCAAAATAAGGGACCTGAAGAATAGGGGGAGAAAAAGGGAGGCAGCGACAAGCGTGATGGGGCTTGTTCTTGGATTTTAGATGAATAGTGGAACCATTTGGTCTATAATAAGAAAGGAAAATAATTGAGTAGCTATTTGGGAGGTCAAAACTGAATCAAAAAGTTGAGATACTATCCTGGGTGGGGGGAAAAAAAAAGTCTGAAAAGGTGAAATGTCCACATCCAGAATCCAGCACAGGGAGCACTGGGAGGCAGCAGAGAGGTGAGAGCCTGTGCCAGGTTGCCCAGAGAGGTGTCACTGCCCCATCCCTGGAACCATTGCAGGGGAGGTTGGCCGGGGCTCTGAGCAACCTGCTCTAGTTGCAGATGTTCCTGCTCCCTGCAGGGGGGTTGAACTTGATGACCTTTAAAGGTCCCTTCCAAGTGCAACTATCCTATGATTCTGTGAACACCAGGTTTGCAGGGACCTCAAGGATCATCTTGTCCAACATTTCTTGGCAAAAGCACAAGACAAGAGACATTTGCTCCACTGCAGTCCCAGGGTGTCGCTTTAGCCCCTTCCTGGTCATGGGGAGTCTCTTTTCAGCACAACATGCCCATAAAAACATGAGCAGAAGCTTTTGTGATCTCTGATAGTCCAGCCCAGACATTTTCCACCTCTAATCATCATTTTGGTCTCTCAGCCACATCCACAGGGGACATCCCTGCAAATCTCACTGTTAGTCTGGGCAAAAGACCAGCTTCCCTGGCACGTAGAGAGTGACACAAACCAAGGTTTTCCTCTCTCTAGAGCCTCCATCTCTCATTGCTCATCTGTGCCAAGCCACAACACCCTCCCAGGAAGGGATTTGCTCTTATCTGGCTGCTGATCTTCACAGAATGGGTCTAAGAAGCCCTGGCCAAGGGTTGGGGACTCCAGGGCTGAGCCTAAAGCTGGTGTGTGGCTGGTTCCCTGAGCAAATTAACCCACGAGTTGCCCAAAGGCTTTATTGAGGGACAATATTCCTTTGGTGTCACCTGGGGAAATGGAGAAGATGGAGGGAATAAGGCTGGGAGTGAGGGCAAAGTGACCACAAGAGGCGGGCACTTGGGTCCATTTAATGTCCAGAGACCGAGTGTGGAAACCATCTTGCATCTCAGCAATGTGTGGTGGGAACAGAGAGGGTCCCATTCTGCCATGGTACCCTCAGTGCTACAACAGCTGGAAAAAAAAATTGAATTTTGACCCAAACATTCACAAATTCAGTGTAAATCCAAAAATCTGAGACATCACATTTCAGCAAGACCCTTGAAGACTTTGCTTCTTTCCCACTTGGGAGGAAGACATGGTTTAAAGTTTATAGTTTCCTTCAAAATGATAGAATAGAATCATAGAATCATTTAGGTTGGAAAAGACCTCTGGGATCATCAAGTCCAACCTTCATCCAACATCTCCCTGACCCCCAGACCATGTCCTGACGTGCCACATCTACTCGTTTGTTGAACCCCTCCAGGGATGGTGCCTCCGCCACCTCCCTGGGCAGCCTGGGCCAGTCCCTGACCACTCTGTCAATAAAGAACTTCTTCCTAATGTCCAATCTAAACCTCCCCTGGTGCAGCTTGAGGCCAGTACTCGAGCCATTAGAAGTTACTGCAAGTTGTTGTCCCTCATTGTTGCTCTGAGTTCGCTGCCCAGGTCCTGCAGCAGCAGACTCTGGAGTCACAAAGTCCTGCCCAGGATGGTCCTGGGGCTCAGTTCACCCTACTCTATAGCCTGGTGTCATAGAATCTTAGAATGTTTTAGGCTGGAAGGGACCTCTAGAGGTCATCTGGTCCAACCTCCCTACACCAGCAGGGACATCTCTACCTAGGGCAGGCTGCTCAGAGCCCCAGCAAGCCTGACCTTGAAGGACTCCAGGGATGGGGCCAATATGCAAGGGATGACTCTGGACCTGGGGTCTCCAGACGGGGTCAGTGTCCTGCAGTGATTGTGAGGAGCTCCTGATGGCCGTGGGCACACGGGTGATGGGGATGGGGGTTGCTGCAGTTGCAGGACCAGCAGTCCAGTGGCGGCTCCAGACCCAGCAGCATGGCTGAGAAGGACCATGACTCAGACCTGAACAGTGACCAGGACAAGGCAAAGGACTGCAACGGGCAAGTGGTCCCCAAGATCAAGCTGGAGCGATCTGCTACGGTGGTTGATGTAGGTACCCAGCTCCCTTGGAGGCGTCCACCTCAATAAACCCCTTGGGAGGGACAGGCTTGTGCCCAGCTTGTTGTGGGTTGGGTCCTACAAGAACTGTCCACCTGTAATTCCCATGTTGCACCCCAAGGTCTCTCCAGACCTTGCCCTTTTTCCTGCCCGCTATAAGTGCCTTAAGCAGCCTGTGGTGCTTCTCATTCACCCCCTGTGGCCTCCTCTCTTTCTAGTTCAACCCAACCTACGAGCCTGAGAAATCAGACCAGAACCACCTCACTGTGGGCAACCAAGATGGGCCAGGCCTGGAGAAGAGGGTGGGGAGTGCCGTCAGTGTCATCTCCAACACTGTGGAAGGTATGTCCTTCTCCAGCCTGGGTGAGGGTTGCTGGTTTAGCCCAACTGTTGTCAACTGGGGGGCTTGGGGTGCTGAGTACACACTAGTGATAGCAGCTGTCCCAAATCTCCAGCCCTATGCAGGGGATGACCCTGGACCTGGGGTCTCCAGATGGGGTCAGTGCTCTCCAGTGATGCTCAGATAAGGCTTTCCATCCCAGCTCATTGGGATGATGCCTGGAGGCAATATTACTTTATCTCATGCAAATGAAGGGTTTCAAATTGATTAGAGCAGTCTCCAGAGTCAACCGAGAGCTGTTGAGTGGTGTCCCCAGAGCTGCTGTCTCAATTTCACCTAAAACTCAACAATAACAGGATTCTCAGCTATGTCATCCCTGAGGACAGGCACCAAACCCTCTGGCCACCCCAGAGCAGTTCCCTTGGACGTTCCTGTGATCTGAGGGACACCTCAGATCCTGCCCAGGTGCTGAGGGCAGGATTGGACCCCCAGTTCCCTGACCTGTCTGCCTTTTCTTTCCTCTCTGCTTTGGAGGGTAAGGTCTGCACATCATCGTGCTGGACATGGGAAGGCTCCTCCATCTAACCCCCTTAGGTAGTGTAGGGCTGGAGAGGTCTTTTCTAGTGGGTTAGCACTTACCCCACCCAGGAGAGGACAGGCTAAGCTTCACTGATGGCATTTTTCTTTCCTACCCTCAGAGCTGGAGGAAGCTCACCAGAAGTGCCCACCCTGGTGGTACAAATTTGCCCACACGTTCCTGGTCTGGAACTGCTGCCCTGCGTGGGTTAAGCTGAAGGAGTTTGTCAAGCTGGTAGTGATGGACCCCTTCGTGGACCTGGGCATCACCATCTGCATCGTGCTCAACACACTCTTCATGGCCATGGAGCACTACCCCATGACGGAGGAGTTTGAGAACGTGCTGAGTGTGGGGAACCTGGTAGGTGGCTACAGGCACCACGTCCTTCCCTATTCTGGGCCACAGCAGCCACACCATCCATCCCAGTGGGCAGGTCCCCTCTGCTGCCCTTGTGTCACCTGAATTCCCTGCCTGGAAACACACCCCAGCTGCTGAGAACGTGCTGCAGGGGTCTGGTCACAGCGTCCCTGGGATGGGTTGGACCCCAGGATCAAGGGAAGTAGGGTGGGGGTGGGATCCATCACCTGCTGCTCCCCTTCTGCTGCAGCTTCTGTCTTGCTTGGTGCATGTCAGTGACCCCAACATGGCCATGGCCTTGTAGAGCTGTCCTGAGCCATCTTCTACATTTCAGCCCAAGGTCAGGAACAAGCTGCTGCCAGCCCTGGCTGACACCACAGTGTCCTCATGATGTTGGGTGACCATAAAGCAGAGCAGGGGCCATTCCAGATGCTGGGAGCAAACAGGTCCTCACTGAGCATTAATAATAATAATAATCAGAGCTTTTCCCAGTGAAATCACTGCAAATCTGGGCTGTCCTGATTTCATGGTGTATTTAACAACCACCTGTAGCTGCTCCTGCCTGGAGCTCAGGGTAAACAGCTCCCAACTGGGTGCAATCTGCTGGTGGGACAAGTCCAGGAGGCCCCTGGTAGCTCTGGGAAATGCAGCTAAGGGATGGGAGATCGCACCAACTCCTCTCCAGCCACCTTGCCCTGCTCCAGCACCTGCTGGGACCTCTCTGTGCACAGGCCCTGGAGTGACAGATGCTGGTGGCCGGGCCCGGGCAGGGTGAGCTCAGCACATGCCAGTTTTGTCTCTGGTTTCATTCAGGAAATACAAGGGGATTAATTGGCCATTGCTCGAAGCACGGTCCTGCTGCAGAGACAGCTCCAGCTTCTCCTGAGGGCCAGAGATGGCTTCTGGCTGTGTGTAGAGCCCAATGCCCATGGGGATGAGGATGATTCTGGGGCCAGACTCTTGTCAGTGGTGCCCAGGGACAGGACAAGGGACAATGGGCTCAAACTGGAACCCAGGAGGTTCCACCTGAAGGAGAAACTTGTTTGGCGCGAGGGTGTTGGAGCCTGGCCCAGGCTGCCCAGAGAGGTTGTGGAGTCTCCTGCTCTGCAGAGATTCCAAACCCACCTGGACATGATCCTGGGCCCCCTGCTCTGGGTGAGCTGCTGGAGCAGGGGGGTTGGATGAGATGATATCCGGAGGTCTCTTCCAACCTCCATCGTGCTGGGATTCTGTGGTTCCGTGAGTGCTTTGCACGTGGGCTGATCTCCAGTTGTGCTGTGGCTCCACACCACTGGTGGTCACCCCCATCAAACAGCACCACCATGACGAGCCCAGATGATCTCCAGAGGTCCCTTCCAACCCCCACCCTGCTGGGATTCTGGGATTTGCTGAGGAAGGGCCAGGGAGGGATGGGAGCAGGAGAAGCAGCTCCCACTGAGGTGTGGTCTCCCCCCACATCACCCATCCTTGCCCAGTGTCCAGGCTGTCAATGACAAGAGCAGGGATCAGCTGGTGGGAACAGGGAAGGGGACACTTGCAGACTGGCCTGCAAAGGGGCATGTTGGGAAGCATCTCCTGGGATGCTGGGGCAGATGTGTCCCTGCAGCCTCTCCTCCCCGCACTGCAGAGGAACAGCCCCTGTGCATCCCAGATGAGCTTTTACGGGGCTTGGGGAGTGCCTGGGACATCCCAGTATCAGCCCAGTTCCCCCTGCTGGGAACCTGTGGGATTCAGCAGCCATTCAGTGGGATCCCTTTGCCAATGAAAGTTGTATTTCTAATTTCCAACCTGACTGACTGCTCCTTTGTGTCCAGGAGCAATCAGCCACCAGTACTCCCAGGCTGGCTTCACAAGCCACACTGGGCAGCAGCTGAGGAGCTTGTTCCCAGCTGGGTCTGAACTTAATGGGATGAAATGCTTTAGGAATACCCCAAAAACAAAGAGGTGCCACCAGGTGGGTGGGTGGCACCCCAAGGCTCAGCCCTGGCTCACAAGTGAGGTGACAGAGTGCTGATCCCCACAGGTTTTCACTGGGATCTTCACGGCAGAGATGGTGCTGAAGCTCATTGCTCTGGACCCCTACGAGTATTTCCAGCAGGGCTGGAACATCTTCGACAGCTTCATTGTCACCCTGAGCCTGGTGGAGCTGGGCCTGGCCAACGTGCAAGGGCTCTCGGTGCTCCGCTCCTTCCGTCTGGTACGTGCCAAGGGGATGAGGGGTACCTGGGGGGGATGGATGCAACTGCCACCAGGGTGGAGAATGGTTTCTTTGAGCTCCTTTATGGCAGTCACCAACTTGTGCCCTGCTGAAGAGAACACTGACACTTGAGGGTGGTGAGACCCTGGCACAGGTTGCAGATGCTCCATCCCTGGAGATGTTCAAGGCCAGGTTGGATGGGGCTTGGAGCAACCTGCTCTAGTGGGAGGGGTCCCTGCCATAGCAGGGGGGGTGGAACTAGATGATCTTTGAGGTCCCTTCCAGCCCAACCCGTTCTATGATACTAAATTTTAGGTAAGTCAGAGTCTGCACTCTTTGCAGTTGGGAGTTTAACCCCTCCTGCCTTAAACTACCACATGAAGGTCTAATCCCAGCATCACAGCCTTGCTGACACCTTGTGGCAACGAAAGCCCCAGCAAACCAACACCTTGTCCCCTTGTTCCTCCTAGCTGAGGGTTTTCAAGCTCGCTAAGTCCTGGCCCACCCTCAACATGCTCATCAAGATCATCGGCAACTCCGTGGGCGCTCTGGGGAACCTCACGCTGGTTCTGGCCATCATCGTCTTCATCTTCGCCGTGGTGGGGATGCAGCTCTTTGGGAAGAGCTACATAGAGTGTGTGTGTAAGATCTCCCTCGACTGCACCCTGCCCCGCTGGCACATGAACGACTTCTTCCACTCCTTCCTCATCGTCTTCCGCATCCTCTGCGGGGAGTGGATCGAGACCATGTGGGACTGCATGGAGGTGGCCGGCCAGACCATGTGCCTCATCGTCTTCATGATGGTCATGGTCATCGGGAACCTTGTGGTGAGCCTTGGAGCTGGGGTGGACCCTCAATGAAAGGTGGGGGGTGAGGATAGAGGGTGTTGTGGGGTGGGGACTCCTCTGCCCTTTGCTCTCTGAACAATGCTGTCCAGCTCAGCTCATCTACAGGGCATGGTCTTGTTGGAGCTGTACAGGAGCACAGGCAAAGGGCTCAATCTCCCTCTGGTAGATCTGGTGGGATGTGCAGTGTAAAGCAGGGTAAGAAGAATAGAATCATTCTATGATTCTAAGAAGCAGTTTCTGAGGGACCTTCAGCTGAAACCAGATCAGGAACAGAAGGGGAAACCAAGGCATGGAAAACTTAACAACATCTTTAGGCAGATGTAGGGAACAACTCCAGGACAAAGGAGAGCTCATCTTCAGGCTGTCTTTTCTCCTCCTCCACCTGGGAGCACCTGCTTTGGTGCTTTTGGTGAACCAGGTGCTTTTGGGAGCAGAACCTCCTCTGGAAGGCTTTTTCCAGATCCCCACCATCCCAAATCCTCACGGTGGTCCGGGTGGCATCCCAGCGATGCACAACCCCTCAGCAGCACACGGCTCCTTCCCCCAGGTCCTGGAGAACCCCTGGTCACCACCACCCTCCCTGCCTGCCCACTGCCCTCCCCGCTCACCCGAGCTGCTCGCTGCAGGTCTGCGCGTTCCAGGCGAGCATGAAATCCCTTCTAAACTTGGAAACCCTCTCGCTGGCGGCTTTGAAGCTTGTTTTGCAGGCTGCGTGGGCCCTGCTCTCCCTTCTCAAGGAGCAGGCAGGGGAGGGAAGCTCAGCAGCTTGCTGAAATCTCTCCTCTTACTTGCCGGGGTTGTGTAAGCCCTTTGGAATTTGCTTTGAAAAACTATCTGCTGAGGGAGCTGCTGACGCCTCTCTGCCCGTGGCCGGTGGTTGCTCCAGTCCTGGCTGGCACAACCCTCCAAGAGTGGTGAAAGCAATCCCGGGGAGAAGCTCTGACCACCCCATGGCTTGGGTCAGGGGTAGGGCAGCTTGGAGTGTCCTACTTTGAGGGCAGAAAGTTGGGATTTGGGTGCTGTTTGGCTCCCCCGGCTCATGCCAGGGTTTTGAACTGGCCCCCATAGCAGTGTGGGGAGCTGTGGTGGCTGCAGATGTCACCCTGGGGTGTCCAGGTCTGTGCTGGGTGGTGCTGGGCAGATGTTCATGCATCACCTCATGGTGGGGAGCAGCCGATGTTCCCTCAGGGTGCCCATCACCCAGCAGTCACCAACATCTCCCAAGTACCTTCCAAGGGAGAACCCTTCATTCAAATTGCTGAACCAGGCTGTAAATCATCTGTAAGCATCTCCAGGACAGTCCACAGAGGGTGCAGGAGTTTCAAGACTGGAAATCACAGCTGGGGCTCCCTGGAGACCCTCCTCAAAAGAGGGTCTTGGGAACCTTTCTTCTTTAGGAGACAGTTTTTGGAGTAGGACAGCCCATCCACCCCTCCTTGTGGAGACAATATGGGCACAGCATGTTCTTCAGCTGGTGGGGTCACAGCCAGCCCTCCCAGAGGTGTAGCCCTCCTCAGGATTACACCCCAGCCTTATTTCAAGCTAAGTAGAGAAATATGGCCCATAACCACCTAGAGACCCACCTCTTCCCTCCTCATCCTCCCTGCTGAGCTCTTCTGGCCGTGTCTCGGGTATTTCCGAGTCCTGGAGCCTGTCCCACCCCAGCTGCCAGGAGGTCTGAGTTTCTCCCCACTTCCCCCGTGGAGGAACAAAGCGGCGGCCGGTCCCTCTGTCCTCTTGGTGACACCTTGAGCATTTCCTTTGGGGTTATTACAGGAAAAGGGAGGAAGTCCCTCGGGTGACACCGTAACCAACTCCTGCCCAAAACGGCCGGAGCCAACAGCCACTATTTGCTGTAATTGGTGCTCAACGTGAGCAGGGAGCTGCTGGGGCAGAGGGGGTTATTTAGAGCGGCGGTTTCAGCCGTACGGCATGAGCCATGTGCGAACAGCCGTGACCTTGAGTAGCAGCTCTGGCCCGGCTCAGATGCTGGCACAGGAAAGCACAAACACCAGCAGCTGTGGGCTTGGCCCATGGGCTGCTCCGTGCTCCAGAGCGGGTCCCAGCGCTGCCCGGGGAGAGCCCAGCCTGCTCCCCTGCTCCTGAGCTGCTCTGGCGTGCAGAGAGTCCTCCCGTGCCAGGCGAGGCTGCAGAGGGGTCTGGTCACGTTTGGGGCGTGGTGGAGTTGGAGAGATCTGAGGGAAGCAGGAGGGAGCCCTTGTGTGGAGCTATGGAGAGTGTTTGGATCCTATGAGTTGATTTGTGCTGGAGTGAAACACCACTTTCCATGGAGCAGAGCAGTCTCTGGTAGAAAGGGATGAGGTTATGGATGTGGCTCAGGCTCCTGTGCAGCTCCAGGGTGTTGGAGGCCCTCAAGAGCTTGCCAGGCATCTGAGCTACCAGAGCCAGCAAAGAGGAGATGAGCAGTTGCAGCTGGGAGGACAATAAGCAGGTTTATCCCTGGGAAGAGAAGCAGCAGAACTGAGTTGTTTCCCTGTGGGTGGTGGGGACAAGCACCATAGGCTTGGGGAGAACCACATGGGGACCAGCCAGGCCAAGAGCTTCAAGGGAGCAAAGGGAGGGACAAGCTGATGGACCCACAGAGGAGATGGTTTGAGAGGAACTGAAGTGATGGTGGGTATCACTTGTAAATGGACCCAGGCAGCTGGGAGTATTACTGAGGGCATTGGAGGAGGAGCAAGGAGGAGCTGGACCATATCCATGTCCTCCAGGAGATGGAGTTGGCATCTCTGCAGTCCAGGAGGGAGTCCAACGACACACTCAAGGGTCTTCTCCATGGCCATGACTGGTCCTGTCCATCCTGAGGGGACAATGTTGGTGCTGGACGTCATCACTGGTATTTGCTTGTGTCCCCTCCAGGTGCTGAACCTGTTCTTGGCTTTGCTGCTGAGCTCCTTCAGTGCTGACAGCCTGGCGGCCTCTGACGACGATGGAGAGATGAACAATCTGCAGATTGCCATCGGCAGGATCACCAGGGGCATCGACTTTGTGAAGAGCTCCCTCCTCACACTGCCCCGCAGGCTGTGGAAGGGGAAGAAGGTGGCCCCGGAGGAAGAGCAAGAGCCCAGTAAGAGGGACAACTCTGTGCTAAACCACGTGGACACTGGCCAGGAGACCAAGTCGGAGTATCTGGATGGAGTCGCTGGCAAAGAGCATTATTTAATGGATGAGCTGGACCACATGAATTTCATTAACAACCCCAACCTGACAGTGCAGGTGCCCATCGCCTCGGAGGAGTCTGACCTCTACGAGGAGACCAGCACCCAGTCTGACACTGAAGATGCCAAGGTAAGAAAGGTGGGTGGGAGGGTTTCAACCCCAAACTGGGACTGACCCATTCTTGCTGTGCTGCCCAAAGAAGCAGCCTGCAGAAGAGAAGGCTCCAGGGGACCTTAGAGTGACCTTCCAGGACCTGAAGGGGGCCTATGTAAAGGTGGGGGAAGGTCTATTCAAAAGGGTTTGTAATGACAGGACCAGGAGTAATGGTTTTAAGCTGGGAAAGGAGAGATTTAGGCTGGAGATTAGAAAAAAGTTCTTTAATCTGAGGATGATAGATGAGTGGAATGGGCTGCCCAGAGAGGGGGTGGAGGCCCCATCCCTGGAGTCCTTCAAGGTCAGGCTTGCTGGGGCTCTGAGCAGCCTGCCCTAGGTAGAGATGTCCCTGCTGGTGTAGGGAGGTTGGACAAGATGACCTCTAAAGGTCCCTTCCAGCCTGAAACATTCCATGATTCTATGAATGATGCTGGGTTTGGGTACTTTGGTCTTTTTCTACAACGTGTGGCATGGGCCAAGCTTGGAGTCTTTCAAGCTGGAGGTGGGGGGGTCCAAGTAGGGGTTTGGCCCCTTTTGGGCCAGGCTGTGGGGTTATTGCTGATGCCAGGAGCACTCCCTGCACCAGAGGGTTGGTGTGAGGGTCAAAGCACTCAGCTTGGGGTTAAAGATGTACAAGAGGAATCAGATGCCAGGAAATCTGCTGATGGCACTAACATTGGATCCACTGCTAATGCCTCAGGAAGCATCATCGGGGAGGGTATGAAACCAGGCAGAGGAGCTTAGCACGAGTGAACATGAAGCGATGCAGTTTGGATCCAGAGCTAGTGAGACAGCTGAAGCTGGTGTTGCTGTGTCGAGGTGTGGAGAGGACTGTCCAGGCTCGTGGGACATCCATGGCTTTGGTGCTCTGGGGGGATGACGGGGAGATGTGAGACAAGAAACTCGGGAATATCCAAGTGGACACACAAAGGAGGGTGGGAAATCATTGCTTGCAATGTGGTCACACCAAGGTCCTGGAGAAATACAGGCAGTGGGGATGGGGATGCTGGGGTGGAGAGGAGCAACTGCATAGGTCTGGAAAGGGGGTTTGTGTGGGTGAAGATGAACCAGGACTCCCAAAACCCCAATGCCACCCTCCTCCCGCCCCATCTGCAGGTTCCTCACAGCTCCCCACAGTGACAGGACTTTTCACGAAGGGGTAATGGGTTCAGAATGGAAGAGAGGAGATTCAGATTAGATGTAAGGAGGAAATTCTTCACTCTGAGGATAGTCAGAACCCGGCATGGGTTGCCCAGGGGGTTGTGGATGTTCCATCCCTGGAGGTGTTCAAGGCCAGGTTGGATGGGGCTGTGAGCAACCTGGTCTAGTGGGAGGTGTCCCTGGGGTGGGAACTGGATGATCTTTGAGGTCCCTTCCAACCCAAACCATTTCATGATTCCATGACAGGGACCTGACTGTGCTCAGGGCACAATGCAAGAAGAGGAGACAATACCCATCATTTATTTACTTTATTTTTTAGCTGGGAAAACTGTCTTCTCAGCAGCTGGGACTGCAGCAGGAGATAGCAGGAGAGGTGGTGGTTGGCTGGGACCCATCACAGATGTGCTGCTTGCTGTGCTCAGAAGGGACCAACCTACCTGGAGTACCTTGGTCAAGGGAAGGGGTGAGGGGAGTTGTGGTGGTTGTTCCTTTAGCGGTGCCAGCAGGAGGGCTGAGAGTGGGCATTTTACCCCAGATTTTTCCTATGACAAGTCCAGTCCAGTAGCACCAATCCCCAGTGCCCCCAGGCCATGCACACTGGGAGTGCAGAGGTGATGCTAAGGCCAACCCGCCCGCTCTGCGGGATAGGACAAGGGGCAATGGGTGCAAGCTGGACCAGAGGAGGTTCCACATCAATAGGAGAAGAAACTTCTTCCTGGTGAGGGTGCCAGAGCCTGGCCCAGGCTGCCCAGGGAGGTTGTGGAGTCTCCTTCTCTGGAGACATTCAAACCCCCCCTGGCCGTGGTCCTGTGTGACCTGCTCTGGGTGATCCTGCTCCAGCAGGGGGTTGGACTGGATGATCTTTGGAGGTCCCTTCCAACCCCTGATGGTCTGTGATTCTGTGACATGTCCAGCCAGGTCTGTGTGGTTCCTGTGAGCCTCAGATCCCCACCACCGCATTGTGCTTCCCAGAGACTGGGGGAAAACCTCGATGTGCAGCTATGGGACATGTCCTGACATGACTCTGGTGTGTGGGGCTGTGCTCAGCTGACATCTAGTGGCACCTGCTCCAACACCCTCCACGGAGGGTGCGTCAGAGAAGGGCAACAAAGCTGGGGAAGAGACTAGAGGAGTGGCTGAGGGAGCTGGGGGGGTTGAGCCTGGAGCAAAGGAGGCTCAGGGGAGACCTTCTGGCTCTGCACAACTCCCTGCAAGGAGGTTGGAGCCAGGTGGGGTCGGGCTCTTCTCCCAAGGAACAAGTGAGAGGACAAGGGAAAGAGGCCTCAAATTGCCCCAGGGGAGGTTTTGTTTGGAGCTGAGGAACAATTTGTTGGTGTTTGGGGCTGTTTTGGGCTGTGCCAGGCTGGGCAGGGCAGTGGTGGAGTCGCCATCCCTGGAGGGGTTTGCAAGGTGTGGAGATGGGGGGCTGAGGGCCAGGGGTTAGTGGTGCCCTGGCCGGGATGGGGGAATGGTTGGACTTGATGATCTTAAAGGGCTCTTCCAACCAGAATAATTCCATGGTTGTGTGATTCCACAGAGCTTGTGTTTTGAGAGCCATCTGTGGCTGCTCAGCGTGTGAAGGGGCCAAACAGCTTCTCTCAACCACTAAACACCAGTTCCCCCCTCGCTGCTGGTTTCGGTGGCTAAATTCAGCCAGACACTGACCAAGGTACAAACCAGGGGGTGCATTAACTACCCAGCCCCTGCCCAAGCAGGCAGAGTGGTGGGAAATGGGCTGGTGGTCATCGTGTGGAATGATAATTAGCAATCAGGTGGTGATTAGTGGGAGCCCTGAGCTGGTTCTCAGGGAAGATTGTGGTGAGCTCAGTGTGTTCACATACCCCTGACTAGCTCCAGATGGAGCCAAAGCCTCACGTTGGAGACATGGACCATGGGTGACGCTGCAGACTGGGGGTTTGCTCCAGATAGTGCTGGTGAATTCTCTCCCCCTTCCCAAGCAGCTCCTTTCCAAGGCATTTTTAGGGTGAAATAAGAGCAGCAGGGTGATGGCAGCAGCTCGGCTGCTCCCCTCAAGCAACATCTTCTGGTTGGTTTATCTTCTGCACCACAAAGCAGCGAGGAGGTGATGGGATAGCAGTGTCAGCATGTGGCTGTGCAGCTACTGCTGCAGCTCAGGGCTCTGCCCGGGGGCTTTTTGCTTCAGCACCCCTTGTTTCCAGGCAGGGTGATGTCTCCTGAGATGTTCTGGGCTATGAACATCACTGGAGTATCATGAAGTGGTGACCCTGCCACGGCAGAGGTGTTGGAACTAGATGATCTTTAAGGTCTCTTCCAACCCAAATCATTTTATGGTTCTAAGTGTTGTGAATTTTGGGGGTCATGGGGTGAATCTGGGTGTGCAGCACCTGAATGGAGGTGCTTGGTGCTGGCCAGGATGGAGAAAGCCCCGGGCTTGGGTGGAAAGCCCTGGCCAGACTGGAGGTACCTCACCAGGTGTGTGATGGACACTGCCCTGCAAACCTGCTGGTCACAGGCATGTGGGTGCTCAGGAGCCCCAAGGGATGGAGTTTGGGGGACCATGCAGTGGGACCAGCACAGTTATCCCTGTCCCCATCCAACAGGACTTGCCCTGAGCACCAGCTCACAGAGCTCCTGGGCTACATGAGCCTGCCAAGGGCCTCTTGGGCACCTCTCCCCTGATCTCTGGCTTGGCTCTGCTGGTTCGTCCCCACCTCGTGCCTTTGCAGGACTTCTCCTGGAGGCAGCTGCTTTCCATGTGTCCTTCCCCGGGGTCACAGCTTGTCTGGCCCCTCGCCGAGGCCTCCTAATCCCCCTGTCCCTCCTGTTCCCCCCAGCCCTGGCCGAGGGTGGCCCCACAGCTCCTGCAGAGCCACCACCCGACAGCTCATGTTGTGTCCTGCTCCTCAGGGCAATGTCCTGGGTGCCCCCAACACTCAGCAGCCGGGCTACAGGGGTCCCACCAAAGCAATATCTTCTCCTAGAGATGTGGCTGAGGCTGCAGGCAATGGCAGCACCTCAAACCACCCCAGGAGGCCCTCCCTGGCTTGTTGGAGGATGAAGCATCTCCTTTATTCACTGCTGAAAGCACTGGCAGCCTTGGGGGGGTTATCTCCTTCTCGTGCAATGCCATCCTGCATTGGAGATGCAAGATCTTCTGGTTCCCAGCTGCTCCCAGGTAGGACAGGCAGGGCTGGGGACCTGCTCTTTCCTCGGGTGCTGCAGAAGGTCTTCTCAGAAAGCCAGAAAACAAGGAGGGGAAAAAATCCCAGGGGCTTGCCAAAATGTTTTCTCGTTATCAGCCCCTCGGGGCCCTGCTGAGTGGTGTCTGGGAAGGCAGCCAAGCCAGGCCGGGGAGGGATGGGGCTGGTGAGAGATATTTGGGATGCAGGTTTTGAACTTGGGTGAACCTTCAGCCTCCCAGCCCTTGGGCAGGAGTCGGGCCAGCAGGATTTCAGAGAAGTGCCACAGTGGCCACACAGATTTCTGGGGGTCTTGTTGCACCAAAGGGTGTTTGGCAGAACGTGTCTTAGGTAGGGGCGTGCAGAGGAGGAGCAGGAGGTGAGAAAATCAGCCTGAGGTGATGGTACCAAGTGGATGGGAGATGGGCTTATTGTGCAGGGAGGAAGGCTGGGGTCAGGGGATCTTTGGCTCCTCTGAACCTGGGTGAAGAACAAGCTTGTGCCAGCTCAGGTACCAAGGATCCTCCAAGGTCTGCAACCCTGGGTGATCCAGCAGCTTCACTCTGGGCTGTGTGTCCATAGAAGAGAAACTCAGAGCAGCGTCCAAGCAAGGGGGTCCCACCTGCCAGATCTTCTGGTACTGCCTGGTCTGTGTTGGGGTCAGGAGGAGGAGGAGGATGGACAGAGGCAGATGCAGCCCAGGAGGATCCCTTCTGCAGGGCAGCCCAGCCTGAACCCTCTTCTCCCTTTGCAGAATCCCCTCTCCAGTGACAATGCATCATCCCTGTGCAGCACCGTGGATTACAAACCCCCCGTGCCCGAGGAGGAGGAGGTGGCAGAAGAGGCTGAGGAGAGCAACGAGCCCGAGGAGTGTTTCACTGAAGGTGAGGGACCCAGCAGGGCAGGGGACCCCGTGGAGAGGGGAAGGTGGGTATGGTGGGGCCGTTGACAACCAGTATAATGTCCCCCAGGCTCACTTAGCTCAGCCCAAACTCCAAATCCTCCTGGACTACCGCGGAGATGGTCCCCATGGGGTTTCCCTCCAACCCAGCAGGTTCCTGCTCCAACCTCCACCTAGAAGGGTTTGGAAAGCCAATAAAAGCACAAATAGTGTCATGTTGGTGGAAAGACCTTGGCCAGGAGGTAACCCCCAGCTCTTTGTCCCATCTCCAGCCTGTGTGAAGAGGTTTCCCTGCCTCTACGTGGACATCACCACTGACAAAGGGAAGATATGGTGGAACATCAGGAAAACCTGCTTCCACATCGTGGAGCACGACTGGTTTGAGACCTTCATTGTCTTCATGATCCTCCTCAGCAGTGGAGCACTGGTAGGTCCCACCTTTCACCCTGTCCCTTTTGCTCTGTAGCAGCTCCCCAGGAACGTGGGCAGGCCCCAGGCAGCAGCACCAGAGGCTCTGGGCATCCCCTGGTTGTCTCCTGTGCAAAATAAGACAGCTGTGGGCAGATGTTTGATTTAAAACCCCGTTGGGCTCAGGTCTGCCCAGTGCAGAGCCTTGTAAGAGGATCTAAACATCCTCCCTTTGCCCTCCAAGAGCCCTGTATGGGCACAGCCACCCCGTACAGCCCTCCCCAGCACCCATCATGGGCTGTGGTTCATGGGCTCAAGGGGATGCAACCACCTGCAGCCTGCTCTTAATGTCAACCGTGAACTGTCTGTACCATCTACTTAGCTTCATGTGGATGGTTCCTCATTTCACCACCTCCACGACTGGCTGCCAGGAGGTGCTTTAGAATCATAGAACTGTCAGGGTTGGAAGGGACCTCAGAGATCATCCAGTACCAACCCCCCTGCCATGGCAGGGACTCCTCCCACCACATCAGTTGCTCACAGCCCCAGCCAGCCTGGCCTTCCAAATGCCCAGGGAAGGGGCTTCCAGCACCTCTCTGCCCAACCTGGGCCAGTGTCTCCCCCCCCTTCTGGGCAACACCTTCTTCCTAACGTCTCCTCTCAATCTCCCCACCTCTCCTTTTGACCCATTCCCCCCAGTCCTCCCACTCCCCGGCAGCCTCAAAAGTCCCTCACCAGGGAATTATTTACAAATAATTCAGTTATAATTTTGCTGTTCAGCACTTCCAGCCACTCTGCACCCACCAGAACCTGGGTGTCCATTTAAATCCACCTCATTAAAAAGCTCCCTGTCCTCCCTGGGTGTTTGGGCTGGACAGAACTCAGCTGTACCTACAAATGCACGGAGCTAATGAGGACACCAACTTCTTTGCAAGCTTGGAGGTAAAGAGAGAGAGAAGGAGAATAGAGGGGCTGAACTGGTTTCCAGATGGACTTTACAATGTCTCCATCACATCCTGAAGGACAGCTTGGGGATGGCTGAGGTTGGAGCTGGTGCTGGAATGGAAAGTGCTGCTAACCCAGCTGCACAGCACCTGGTCACCATGCCCGAACCTCAGACTGCCTGTGCCTCACACACCATGAGGACACGGCAGGAGCACTAACTCCAAGACGGTTTTCAAAACTACCAAGGCAACCAAAGGTGCAGGCTGGGGTGTCCTGGCTTTCGACTTGTGCTCAGGTTGGTGGGAATTTGATGTAGCTGGACAATTGCTGCTTGAGGTGCTGGAGTGCATCCAGAGAAGGGCAATGGAGCTGGGGAAGGGTCTAGAGCAGGAGTGTGGTGAGGAGCAGCTGAGGGAGCTGGGGGGGTTGAGGCTGGAGCAAAGGAGGCTCAGGGGAGACCTTCTGGCTCTGCACAACTCCCTGCAAGGAGGTTGGAGCCAGGTGGGGTCGGGCTCTTCTCCCAAGGAACAAGTGACAGGACAAGAGGAAAGGGGCTCAAGTCACCCCAGGGGAGGTTTTGTTTGGAGCTGAGGAACAATTTGTTGGTGTTTGGGGCTGTGAAGGGCTGTGCCAGGCTGGGCAGGGCAGTGGTGGAGTCCCCATCCCTGGAGGGGTTTGCAAGGTGTGGAGATGTGGTGCTGAGGGCCAGGGGTTAGTGGTGCCCTGGCAGGGATGGGTCTCAATGATCTCAAAGGTCTGTTCCAACCAAAGCAATTCTATGAGTCCATGATTTGCTCCAGTGAAGCTTTGTTTCAGGACAATACTCTACATAGCCAAAAAGAACCTGCAAACAAGTCAGACCCCATGTTGACCAGGTGCATCAGTAGATGCCCCCTGTAGTTGTCTCTCAGCTTTTCAAGCCACCCAAGCCCTGGAAAAGCAGGGACATGGCTGGGGCTGCACTGGGCTGTGCAGCAGGTCTAGTGGAAGGATGACTGTCACGTAGCTCCACACCTCTTCCAGGCTTTTGAGGACATCTACATTGAGCAACGGAAGGTGATACGCACCATCCTGGAGTATGCCGACAAGGTCTTCTCCTACATCTTCGTCATTGAGATGTTGCTGAAGTGGGTGGCCTATGGCTTCAAGGTCTACTTCACCAACGCCTGGTGCTGGCTGGATTTCCTCATCGTCGATGTAAGTGTTGTCTGATGAGCACCTCTAGAGCCATGGTCAGATTTGGGAGCACTGGGAGCTTGTAGCAGGTTGTTGAAGTGAACCCTTATAGTATTTTTAAAGGCAATGGGGTGGCTGTGGAAAGAGGGCTTAGATCATGGCTTAAAATCATGGTCCTCCACAGGAAGGGCCACTTCTTTCCCGGGTTGCAGAAACCCTTTCTTGTGTACACTCAAGCCAAGAACAAGCCCATGCTGTTCCACCTGACCCCAGTAGAGATGTGAAGGGACACAGGGTCTCCCAAGTGCTCCATGACAGAGCAGACTGTTCCTCCCATGCAGTATTTCTGCGTCCCGCATCACCTCCACCCTCATACCCAAGAGGAACATCCTTCAAGTGACTGGTCACCAAGGATCCACAGACTCAGTGCCAGTCCCTGTGTCCCAGGACAAGCTGATGACCACCAGGAGGGAGAGCTGGAGAGAGAGGGAAGGGCAAGAGCTTCGGGGAAGTGGTTCAGTTGTGTTTCCATCTGAGACGTTGCTAATCTCTTGGGCTGCTCCTTCCAGGTTTCCCTTATCAGCCTGACAGCAAACTGGCTGGGATACTCCGAGCTGGGAGCCATCAAGTCCCTGCGGACACTGAGGGCTCTGAGACCTCTGCGTGCCCTCTCCAGATTTGAAGGCATGAGGGTAGGTGCCTCCCCCATGTGCTACTGGTTCTGACAGGGACATGCAACGTGGCACCTTTCCTCAGTCACCTACACCAGGGGCCCATCCCAGTTGGTTTTCAGGGGTCTCCAGATCAGTGGGATCAATCTAAGGTACCTTTGGTCCGGTTTGAGCCTACTTGGTACTGCTGGGGAGGATAAGACTGGGACACGGGGACATGAAGGTCCATAACATTCCTAGCCAGGTCCTCCAAGGTCTTTTTTCGCCTTGCAGGTGGTGGTGAACGCCTTGCTGGGCGCCATCCCCTCCATCATGAACGTCCTGCTGGTCTGCCTCATCTTCTGGCTGATATTCAGCATCATGGGGGTGAACCTCTTTGCGGGGAAGTACTACAGATGCATCAACACCACCACGGGGGAACTCTTCGACATCAGCGTGGTGAACAACAAGAGCGACTGCATGGCCCTCCTCTACACCAACGAGGTCAGATGGGTCAACGTCAAGGTCAACTTCGACAACGTGGGCTTGGGATACCTCTCCTTGCTGCAGGTGGTACGTAACGAAAGCAGCCTCCATCCCTCCAAGATGTAGCAGGACAGCATGATCAGCATCAGGGATGAAGCAAGATGCTGTCCTGATGCCAAGACAGGATCTCTTTGCTTCTTCTTAGCTCCAAAATTGGTATTTAACACAAAAAAACCCCAGTAAAGCCAAGGAGGAAAGGGACAGAGTAGAGGATGGGATGGGATGGGATGGGATGGGATGGGATGGGATGGGATGGGATGGAAGTGTCACCAGGAAACTGCTGCCACTGAGTGTAGGTAGCACCAAGCCTGGAGCTATGAGAAGTCCTCTGCAGGAGCAAGGAGAGGAAGCCTCTCTCTTGCCCCCACCCATCTGACCAGCTCAGCCCCCCATGACCATGGGCTGCCAGAGTTTTGCATGAGGAAAATGACGACTGGAAAAAGAGCTCATGTGCTGCAGGGCAGGGGTGAACACAGCCCTGCTGCCACCAAAGCCACCCCAGCTGAGCCTGGCGAGCAGAAGGGGAACTGCTCACCACAGTGTTCACCAAAATACAGGCGTGGGCTCCGTTACTGGGGGGATCCAGGGGAACCGGCGCTGGTCGATCGGAGCATTCACCCACATTGATCAACCAGCTTCAACTTCAGCTTCCTCTTCAGATTTGTTGTCCCTTCAGATTCAGGAAACAAGATGTTCAGGCATTTTGTTTAACAAATCAGCAGCGAAAGGTTCTAAAAGAACCACCCGGGTCAGAGTCCAGCAGGTGGAGGAGGCAGCGATAGGGAAGTCAAGGGTATGGAGGTGGGATGGGTGGGAGCAGGAGGGAGGCAACTGCCCCAGCACAGCTCTGCCCTTGGGAAATGCACTTTATTTTGAGGGGAAAAGAGTCAAATGCTTCTTTTCCCAGCCTGGTTTGCAGCAGGGGTTTGGGAGGTCCCTGGTAACCTCAGCCATGGACCAGAGCTTGTGTGTGCACGTGTAAACCTCAGTATTTCCGTATCAGAGCATTTTTCCTGTGGATTCAGCTCCATGGCCCCTCTCCTGCCATACCCATGGAGAAGCTGTAACTCCAGGCTGGCCAGGGTGTGCTCAGAGCTAAGCCCCTAAACTAAGCCCCAAACACGCACCCATTGCACACCCCAGCTCCAACTACCTCCCAGAGCATCTGTTCTTCTCCCCAGGCGACCTTCAAAGGCTGGATGGACATCATGTACGCTGCGGTGGACTCCCGTGAGGTGAGGAGACAGACACGGGTGTCTCACTAATGGCACGAAGCGTCGTTCAGCCCACCAAGCCAGTCCCCCCGGTAAACTGGGAGCAGAGTCCTGGGCTTAGAGGAGGAGCTCAGCATGGGCTGAGGATGGACCCCTCAACCACAGCATCCCCACTGGCTCTGCCCAATGGTGCTGGGGGCCTGACTGCGTGGCTTTGGCTGGGACATCGACCAAAGAGTGGGGAAAAGCCCTAAACATCCTCCCTGCTGAGACACACAGCCCTGGTTGTGTCCCTTCTGGTGCAAGGTCCTGCACCTGGGTCAGAGCAGCCCCTGGTACCAGCCCAGGCTGGGGGTGAAGGGCTGGAGAGCAGCCCTGGGAGAAGGATCTGGGGGTGCTGGGGGTGAGGAGCTGGAGCTGAGCCCAGCAGCCAATGTCCTCCTGGGCTGATCCCCAGCAGCGTGGGCAGCAGGGCAGGGAGGGGATCCTGCCCCTCTGCTCCAACCTGGGGAGACCCCCCTGAGTGCTGGGGCAGCTCTGGAGTCCTCAGACAGCAGAGACATGGAGCTGGGGGAGCGGGGCCAGAGGAGGCCCCAGCAATGCTGGGAGGGCTGGAAGCCTCTGCTGGGAGGCCAGGCTGGGAGAGTTGGGCTTGGTCAGCCTGGAGAGGAGAAGGCTCCGGGGAGACCTTTTGGGGGCCTTTCAGTGCTTCCATGGGCCTGTCACAAAGATGGGGAGAGACGCTGGGGCAGGGCCTGTTGGGACAGGACAAGGGGGGATGGGCTTAAACTCAAAGAGGGAGGTTTAGACTAGAGAGAAGGAAAAATTTTTGCTGCTGAGGGTGGTGAGAGCCTGTGCCAGGTTGCCCAGAGAGGTCG
This sequence comes from Brachypteracias leptosomus, assembly GCA_013401335.1. Lineage (NCBI taxonomy): Eukaryota > Metazoa > Chordata > Aves > Coraciiformes > Brachypteraciidae > Brachypteracias > Brachypteracias leptosomus. Next base: position 9,761 of record VYZX01007087.1, on the reverse strand, counting down.
TCGCTGTCCCATCCCTGAAATCATTGCAGGTGAGGTTGGAGCAACCTGCTCTAGTTGCAGATGTCCCTGCTCCCTGCAGGGGGTTGGACCAGATGAGCTTTAAAGGTCCCTTCCCACCCAAAACATTCTATGATTGAATGATTCTTCTGCCACCCATGCTGCTGTCACCTGCATCCCAGCTGCACCCTGGCCACCACACCAGGCTCCCACCCCACCCAGGCCACAGCTGGGGCCAAACCCACTCCTCTTGGTTTCAGCTTCATGGTCCAAAAACATCCGCTCTGCTTCCTCAGCTCCAACCCAGGAGGGCTCATTCTTCACCCTGCTGAGACACAATGTCCTCCATGTGCCCCTCAAGCTGGGAGAGCTTCTCCCACTCTGGAGTAATCATAGTATCATTTAGGTTGGAAAAGGCCTCCAAAGTGGAGGAAAGTGCTGGCTTGCCTTGAGCAACCAAAACAGAGGTTATTACAAGAGAGCAGCCAGCGTTAAACCTCTGGGTTAAATGGGTTATTAGGGACAACAAAAGTGTTTTGAATGACACGTTTTCTGGAGATGGTTGGTCTCATATTTCCCACCTCTCCTGGTCAGATTGAAGAGCAGCCATCATATGAGATCAACCTCTACATGTACATCTACTTCGTCATCTTCATCATCTTTGGCGCCTTCTTCACCCTGAACCTCTTCATTGGTGTCATCATCGACAACTTCAACCAGCAGAAGAAAAAGATGAGTATCTCCTGGGTCCTGCAGCCACTGCTGTGTCCTGGGGTGCTGGTCCAGGTTGGAGGGAACCAGTGTGGTCATGGAGTGAGGGATCAGGGTGTTCAGAGGGACCCCAGGGCCTTCTGCACCCTGAGTTGCTGGTATCCATTAGTGGCTTCCCATAGAGTGAACAAGGAGAGCTGGACAAACAGCACCTGGGGCTTTGTGTCCTGACCAGAGGATTTAATTTGTGGGTGCAGAGGGAGGTGGTGTGGGGGCTGTTTTCTCATGTCTGTGCCATGATGGCCATGGACGTGCACCTGGGCCATCACTTTTCCTTTTCCACCCCATGACCTTTTCTCAGCATTTTTCCATGCATCAAGGAGAGGTTCAACTTCTGCTTTCAAGTGAGCAGCATGGGGTGAACACCCCAAGGCTGCTGGAGGGGAAGTGGGTGGAGGGTGGGTAACACGGAGCACACTGTGCTCAGCAAGCTTTGAAGCACGTGGAGATGCTGCCATGGTCCCAGCAAGGAGGGGCAGGGCATGGGGTGCTCCATTCACTGCAGCAGGCCGGGAGACAACATCTCACCTCTGCAGGAGGAAACCACAGCGCTGGGGAGCACCCATGGGTGCTGTGGACATGGGGAAGTGGCAGGGAGAAGGGCAAGTAGGGGGGGAAGAGGGTTTCACTGAGTGTCTGGTAGGAGCTTGGCTGGAGGTGCTTGGTGGCAAGGGGCATGGTCAGAGGTGCTTGGTGGGAAGAGGTGAGTTCCCAAGACTAACAGCGATGATTCCCTTTATAATTTGGAGGCAAAGACATCTTCATGACAGAAGAGCAGAAGAAATACTATAATGCCATGAAGAAGCTTGGCTCCAAGAAACCCCAGAAGCCCATCCCCAGGCCGTCGGTACGTTGGGTTAACCACCCTGGAGCACAGTGGGGAGGGAGCTCTTCAGGCCACCACCAGCTGTCCCAAAGTGAACGAGAAGGGTCTAGGGAAGAGCATCTGCCAGGGCAAGGAGCCACAACCTGGCTCCTCACTCTTCTCTTCAGGCAGGACCTTGCTAAGAGGTGGAGCTTCAGAAGAGGCTCAACCTCCTTTGGGTCTGCTCTTCAGCCCTGGGTGAGGGCAAGGGTGGGATCCCTTTTGCAGGGGTTAGGGTTTTCTCCAGCTGCCCTCTCAAAGTGAGGTAGGTTCAGGGAGAGCTGAACTTTCACCACCCCCAGGAGGGACACGGGTCCAGCAACACCCACACAGCTGTGACTGGGGTTGGGTTTGACAGCCCTGCTCAGGTGAGGCCTTTTCCACGTGTTCATTTCTGCCCTGATGGCAGCTGTGGGCATAATTAGAAAGCAACTGCCTCCTGGCCGTGGTGTTACCAGATGGGCTTCATCCTGTGAGGTGCTGGGTATCCTCCTCCCACAGCTCTTGGGGCCATGTGCTGGCCACAAGCCTGAGGTTTCCTACAAGCTTCTAAATACGGTTCCTTCCTCTCCCTTTGTTGTGTCTTTTGTTTTGTGTGTGTCTGCCTCATGTTCCCACCTCACTGCTGGTTCTCCATCGTCACCCACGTGGCCCCACTGCAGAACAAGATTCAAGGGGTGGTGTTTGACTTTGTCACCAAGCAAGTGTTTGACATAATCATCATGATCCTGATTTGTCTGAACATGGTGACCATGATGGTTGAAACAGATGATCAAAGTGAACTCAAAACCTCTGTCCTCTACAAGATAAACCTGGTCTTCATCGTCATCTTCACCGGAGAGTGTGTGCTCAAGATGTTTGCCCTGCGTTACTACTACTTCACTATTGGCTGGAACATCTTTGACTTTGTGGTGGTCATCCTCTCCATCTTAGGTGAGTCCTGCAGGTTCTACCAGTTCCTTGTGGTCCTGCTGGATAATGAAGAGAGGAAATGGTCTAGTTGATCCTCAGTCAATAAGATGTCACTGGCCACCCCCTTACACCCATCCTTCGACAGGGCCAAGCCAACAGGACTCTGAGACAAGATGGATGTGGGGCCATCCCATTCCACCAGGCTGGATGAGGGATGTGTCTCACTCCTCTTTGGTGTTGGGTTCCCCTTGTCTCCACCTTGCATGGCTGCTCTGGTGAAACCGAGCAGCCCTTTGGGTCTGAGTCATCGGAGGTGGCCTCATCTCCCTGCACCTGCCCAGGTCTGGCAGGTGGAGCAGAGTAGCTCCACCTCACCTCCTTATGTTGGCTGCAGAGCACAGCAAACTCATTCTCCTTCATCCCTTCACAGGTATCGTCCTCTCAGACATCATAGAGAAGTACTTTGTGTCCCCCACCCTCTTCAGGGTCATCAGGCTGGCCAGGATTGGCCGTGTCCTCCGGCTGATCCGAGGGGCCAAGGGCATCAGGACTCTCCTCTTTGCTCTGATGATGTCCCTGCCTGCCCTGTTCAACATTGGCCTCCTGCTTTTCCTCGTCATGTTCATCTACTCCATCTTCGGGATGTCCAACTTTGCCTATGTGAAGAAGGAGGCGGGGATTGATGACATCTTCAACTTTGAAACTTTTGGGAACAGCATGATCTGCCTCTTCCAGATCACCACATCAGCTGGATGGGATGGTCTCCTCAGCCCCATCCTCAACAGTGGTCCTCCTGACTGTGACCCCAACCTGGAGAACCCTGGCACTCATGTCAAAGGGGACTGTGGCAACCCATCCATCGGCATCTTCTTCTTCTGCAGCTATATCATCATTTCCTTCCTCATCGTGGTGAACATGTACATCGCCATCATCCTGGAGAACTTCAACGTGGCCACGGAGGAGAGCAGTGAACCCCTCTGCGAAGACGATTTTGAGATGTTTTATGAAACCTGGGAGAAGTTTGACCCGGATGCCACCCAGTTCATTGCCTACAGCACCTTGTCTGACTTTGTAGACACCTTACAGGAGCCCCTCAAAATCCCCAAGCCAAACAAGATCAAACTAATCACCATGGATCTACCAATGGTTGCTGGGGACAAAATCCACTGCTTGGACATCCTCTTCGCCCTGACTAAGGAAGTGCTGGGAGACTCGGGAGAGATGGATGCCTTGAAGGCCACCATGGAGGAGAAGTTCATGGCCGCAAACCCCTCGAAGGTTTCCTATGAGCCCATCACCACCACTCTGAAAAGGAAACACGAGGAAGTCTGCGCGACAAAGATCCAGAGGGCTTTCCGGAGGTACCTGCTGAGGCGGTCGGTGAAGCAGGCGTCCTACATGTACAGGCACAGCAAGGACGAGGATGCCCTGAAGGAGGAGGCACCTGAGAAGGAAGGTTTGCTCGCCACCAAAATGCACCAGATGTACGGGAACAGTGGGACAGACGTGGAGACAGCCCCTGCCTTTGATCTTGCTCCCGTGCCCAGCTCGGAGACGCGAGATGCTCCCAGTGAAGAGAAACCTTGGGAGAAGCAACGTGTGGTGAAAGAGTCGCTGGTGTAACCAAGAGACTTCCACCGAGAGGACTCCCAGCCTGAGAGGACTTCTTTGTATCTCCTTTTGAAGAGCTCTTCCATACGCAGATCTCTAGATCTTAGCTGTTGGGCGGATTTCAGACGTTTCAAGTAGACACCTTAACTTTCGAAGCAGGGTCTCTTACTGATTCTGGGTTTTCACAGCTCACTGCACTTGCAAAGAGTTTAATATTCTTCTTATGAGAATTAAATGTGAAATCTGTTGTTGGTGAAAGAGAAACATTTTAGTTCTGAAATGACCTCATCACGGTAACGATGTTTTTCAGACATTAACACGGGAGGATGGTTGTCCTTTTACTTAAGTAATTATCTATTAATGTTATTTCACAATTAAGAGATTTTCTTCTATCTTATTCTTCCGGGGTGCAGCCAGTGAAAGATGAGCCAAGTGAAATAATATTAAGGGTAATTACAGAGAAGACAAGGTTTTGTGAACAAAAATCTCCAATGTCTTAAACTAGCACCTTTCTTCTGGATATTTGAATAAGCTTTAGGGATTCTTTTTTTTGTTATATACAGAGAAAGTGCAATTATGTCTTAAAGATTTGTTTTCATAGCCAGAACAAAGCACCTGCAGGTACGTTCTCAGGGTTAAGTATCAGGTTTTAAAGGTCTCTGAATATGCGTTGACATCATAAATCATTCAGGTCTCCGTGGTACGAATGTAAATTGTATTTTTAGTCTATTATTTATCTTCTCTGTTTTCCCCTTTCAGCCAGATTTTGTGGCAGGAAAGCAATGGACAGAGGTAGGGTTTGGAAAAACCTCCTGTGGATGCTCCATCACTGGATGTGTTGAAGGCCAGGTTGGATGGGGCTTTGAGCAACCTGGGCTAGTTGGAGCCCATGGCTGGTCTAGTTGGAACTGGATGATCTTTAAAGTCCCTTCCAACTAAAACCATTCTGTGATTCTATGAAGAAGCCCCAATCCCTGTAACAAAACCCGCTCAGGTGCCTTCAAGCCCCACAGCAAGAGGAACCGTCCCACCAGAGCGCTCTTGGGTAGAGCTGATGAACGAGCTGCCTCCCCAGGGATCAGAGCAGATGTTTGAACAGTCCCTGCAATGAGCTGCTTCAATGGGGTCCCTCAAATCCCATTGGCCACCGAGCACCAGAGGCCTTCATGCAGTGAATGCTCCCACCAGGGTGTAAATCCCCAAACTCTCAGGCAGAGAGTCCTTCCCCTGGCTCTGGAGAGGACCTGGAGGCACCACGTGCTGGGGTCTCTGCAGAACCTGCTGGGGCCAGGCAGGTCCTCACCAGGAGACCTCCCAGCAGAAGAGCCTTGTCCCAGGGGGGGAAGGGGTTTACTGCTCTTTATACAGGTGGGCAAAAGGAAAAATAAATCAAGGAAAAAACATGCAAAAGGCCCCGAGTTCACCTCTCCTGCCTTCGAAAGGGAAAAAAAACCCTCTTGAGATCAAAAAAAACCATGAACCAAAACCTCTTCCAGTTAAACAAGGGCTGCTTCTTGAAGCCAAAGGGTCTGTCTTTTTGTATTATGATTATAATTCTAATTCTAGGCTGTTTGTGGGGCTGGTTTTGGCGCTGTGCAGGGTGGGAGCTCTGCCCATCCCTTGGGGTCGTGCTCTTGTTCCCGTGTGGCGCCGGGCGACGCTCCCCGGGACAGGAGCCACTTTCAAGGGTGTTCCCATGGGAAGCATCCCTGGCCCAGTGACTCCCAGCCCAGGTTGGGGCCTCCCAGTCAATGCTGCTTGTACGTACGTGTCGTCGGGGATGGGGAAATGCCAAAGAGCTGGGTTCGTGTGAGCTAAAGCCATTTTTCTTTGTACATTTCTTAAAATAAACAACTGTAAATGGTCTATTATTATGCTGCCTACTGCGGTTGTGTGGGTTAGAGGGGGGGAAATGTTTTCCCTGCCCCTGGGAGGGAGAAATGTCCCCACCATGTGCTCCAGGGCAGATATGGGGAGACTCTGTGCATGGTCTTGGCTGGATCTTCCATGCTCAGCAGGACCTGGTGGCCTCATCCTGCCCAAGAGCCCCCCTGGACTGCCTCCCCCAGGCACTTCCAACCCATGGAAATCATAGAATCATTAAGGTTAGAAAAGACCCCAAGGATCATCAAGTCCAACTTTCATCCCAGCATCTCTCTGACCCCTGGACCATGTCCTGAAGTGCCACATCTACTCATTTTTTGAACCCCTCCAGGAGTAGTGACTCCACCACTGCCAAGGGCAGCCTGAACAACCCTGCTCAGGAGCCCTTTGGTGCCTCACAGCAACAAGCCCTGACTCTGGGAGCTACAGGAGATGCTGCTGCAGGTTCAACCAAGGAGAGTGTTGGGCTTGGAGGAGGTGCAGACCCTCCCAAGCTGCCCCATGCCAGGCTCTGTGGGACCAAACTTGCCCCACCAGCCACGCGGGAGCAGTTCAGCATCATGGGGAGAAGGCAGCAGTGGGCGAAGGAGGTTTCTGCGTCAGTGAGTGATGGAGGAAAAGCCACCTCCGGGACCTGCTGACGTCCCCCAGGGCCATGGCAGGGCCTCATCACTCTGTTCTTTCTGGCTGGAACAGCTCGTCCTGGGGCTGGTGTCATTCAAGTTGAGCATCGTGGTACCACACGGGCAGGGGCTGGAGGGAGGAGGTGGCACAACTCACCCTCCCTGTCCTCCCCGGTGAGGGGAAGGCCAGTGGTGAAACCCAAGCCCTGATGAATAGGGATGGGCTGGGAAGGATGCAGCTGCCTGGCAGCAGCTCTGCTCTGCCCACGGGCATGGTCTGGACATGTGCCAAGGGCTGGGGAGCTGGAGTGGTCCAGCAGAAAGGACATGGGGACACAAGACCTTTGTGGTGAGACCATCAGGTCTCCCCACATCCCCTACCACTGGGTACTGCAAGCACAGGGGACTTCAAGGTGAGACCGAGCCCCTCCTCCTTTCCTGGACACCTCCAGCATCTCAGCTCCTATCTCCAACTCTAGGGCTTGATAAAACCCCCTCCAGTGCCCCTGAGCACATGGGCATCCCCCATTGCTCCTGCCTCGTTAGGATGTCAGGTCTGGGCTGTGCTTCTCCAGCAAGACCTGAGGTGACAGCAGCAGGGACTCAACAGCATGGCCCCAACCTGCAGCGCTGTGCAAGGCATGGCCTGGCTGCTCTCTCAGGAGAAGACACCTCTCCCACCATCTCTCTTCCCTGCTGGGGTGAGTCTTTCTCTGGAAACGTTTATTTCTGCTTTTTCTTGCTTCATGTCCCCTCGCAAGGTGAGGCTCCGGCTGGTTCCCAGCAGCCGGATGCTCAGAACTGGTAAAAACAACCCCCCAACCTGCAGAAGGTGGAGGTCTGGGGAGGCCCCAGGCCCTGGGGACCAGCATAGTTGGCAAAAGTACCCCAAGGTGTTTTTCACATGGATTTACAGTTCAGTGCCTGCTCGCAGCTGGCAGCGCGCAGCAGCCGCAGGGCACAGCCTGCAGGGAAAGAGAATTTCTGTGTAAGGGCAAAAGGGGACAGAGTTCACCTGGGGATGTCACCTTCTGCCTCCACAGGGAGTGGTTGTCTCCAAAGGCCTGGTGGAGAAAGGTCTCAGTCATGGAAAACAGGAGGTGGAGAAGGAGCAGGCATGGCTGGCATCGAAGGAGCGAGACCTTGTCTTGCCCATCTTCTGTTCCTCTTTTCTCTTCTCTTCTCTTCTCTTCTCTTCTCTTCTCTTCTCTTCTCTTCTCTTCTCTTCTCTTTTCTTCTCTTCTTCTTTTCTTCTTTCTCTTCTCTTCTCCTCTTCACCCTTCCATGGCAGGGCAGCTGTGGGGACTCTTTGGGATGTTGGGGACAGGACCTGAAGATGATCCCACTGCACCCCACAACAAGCAGAGAGGAGAAGCTCCACAACCATCTCCTCTTCCAATTCCAACTCTTGTGACTGGGCCAGCATCAACCCCTGTCCATCACTTGCGGGGCTAAACTGGGGGGGCTCTGCCCATGCTGCTGTGGAGCTGTGGTGGAACCATGGGGGTCACCCCCATCCTCTGCACCCCTGGGATGTGGCAATACCAGGGGGTACATCCCACTCTCTGGACACATTCCCTGTGCTCAGACCAGGTTTTGCATCACTGATGGGGCCAGACTCTTGTCAGTGGTGCCCAGGGACAGGACAAGGGGCAACGGGCACCAACTGGAACCCAGGAGGTTCCATCTGAGCAGGAGGAGAAAGTTGTTTGGTGTGAGGGTGTCGGAGCCTGGCCCAGGCTGCCCAGAGAGGTTGTGGAGTCTCCTGCTCTGCAGAGATTCCAAAGGGGCCTGGACACAATGCTGGTCCCCTGCTCTGGGTGAGCTGCTGGAGCAGGGGTTGGACCAGATGATCTCCAGAGGTCTCTTCCAACCCCACCACGATGGGATTCTGTGGTTCTGCGAGTGCTTTGCACATGGGCTGATCTCCAGTTGTGCTGTGGCTCCACACCACTGGTGGTCACCTCCATCAAGCAGCACCATGAGGAGCCCAGCCCGGAGACACGAGGCTGGAGGGTGCCCAGAGCACACGAAGTGGCCACCTCAGCGTCTGCACCACATTCAAAACCAGCCCTGGGGGGAAAGTCCCTACGGGGAGGATTTACATGAGCAGGAAAGGGGCCGTCTCACCCAGCAGCAGCTTTGCCATTTTTAGGTGCACAGACCCAGGCGTTCGGAGCAGCCGCGGTTCTGCAGAGGCTGGATGAGCCCCCAGTACCTGCAGTGAAAGATGGCAGATCTCTGCACGAGGCTCTGGGTGCTCCAGCTGAACCTCTGGCTGATGGCCCTGCTCACAGGTAGGCATCAAACATGGGCTTGAACTTCAGAGCAAGGCAACGTGCACTGGGGTGATGCGCTGGGAGGTGTCCCTCAGGACCTCACCCAGGGCTGGCTCTAAATATGTTGGGTTTAGACTTTGCAATCACCATTCTCAGCCCTGCTCTGTGCAACCCTGGTCCAGCGGAGCCAGGATGGACCCACAGGGGCTTGGGGCTCAACGTCTGCCTTGGGTTTTGGGTGGGTTTCAGATATGGTTTCCTGTTGGGGTGTGGAGATGAGATGCAGCCATCTCGCCCTGAAGCTCTGGGGCGGCAGCTCCGTGTCCAGCGGGTGCAGAGCCTGCCTGGCTGTGGTTGCAGGTGGCAGGAAAGAAGTGGTTTGGGGTTTTCTAAACCATTTCTTTTTTTTGGAAGTCTGAGGATGTGGCCAGTACATGGGTGACACCATGACCAAGCCACGTCCCCTTTGCTCTGTAGGGCTCAGTGCCTGGGAATGGAGGATAAATGGGATGAAAAAGGCTTTTGGGGGTGATCTGCAGTCCCTGTGTGAACATCCCCATGCTGTTCCCCTTTACATCCCCGTGGAGAAGCAGTAGCTAAACCCAGGACACAGCTCCTGTCCCCTTCCAACCCCTCTTGCTCAATGCAGGGACGGCCACACAAACCTGCAGCAGATCCCACCCTTGCTGGGGAAACTTGTGTCCTCAGGAGAAAGGGCATTTAAAGGGTTTCTCTTGGGTGGCCACCCAAGTCTAGCATGGATTTGAGGTTGCAGGGTGACCTAAAAGAAGCTCTGGGGCAGTGTGCCCAGGTGGCCAA
>VYZX01007085.1:6260-27323 GCA_013401335.1 Brachypteracias leptosomus | reverse complement strand
AGCCAAACTGACAAGATCAATAATATTCCCTTGTACATGCAAAATATGCAGCTCCAGAAATAACATTAGCAGTGTATCAATGACCATGACTTGTAACCTTAACTGAATCTGTTTCCAATTATGTTCTTCTTAAATCCTGTTTGCAATTACTATGTTCCACTGTCATCTAGTGTTCAAAAAACTTTCTGCAGGTGTTTGGTGATTACACAGAAGAATTAAATACATCTTTTTTTTCCCAACTTCATTTAAAAACTTTTAGTTGGAAAGTAATTCCTAAAGTTTGGATATTCTGTTTGGGTATTTTCTTGGCTTTATTTCAATATTTATTTGGATTCTATTTGGATGTTTGGTTCTGTCTATATAGTTGCTTATCTGTGAAAAAGTCTATGTAGCTGAACATGCATGTCCAGTATGGAAATACGAAATGGAGAGGAAATACAGAGCTTTAAAAAGACAATATCAATACAGAAAATGGTGGAAGGAACAGGGACTGCAGATTCTAGTTTTGTCAGGGCTTTAAGGGAATTGTGGGCTAGAAGAAAGCACAGTCAAACTATCTCAGTAGAACTGAAGAAATCAGTAAATATGGTTTGTGGAAAAAAAAATGTTAGGACATATTGCTAAAAAAACCAAAGCCAACAAAAAAATCCAAACCCAAAACAACTAAAACTCTAAATTGCCAAAACAAGAACACGTATTAAACATATTTCATACTTCCCGTGAATTGTCCCTCTCTTTTTTCTTTAAGGTATTTCAGTGAGCACACAGCTTCAGCTTGCATAGTGAAGAGCTCAGCCATATTCACAGCTACTATGTTTAAGCCTTACTCTTCTTAAACACCTATGTTTCTAATTTTGCTTAGTAATATTGCACTGAGAATATCTGATCTCCTTTTCAAGCAAATATTTGTCCGTTTTCAAAGTGAAAGATGGTACAAAACTGCTTCTAGTTAAATGTACTTGTCACAGCCACATGATGAAATTCAGTTTTCCTTTCACAACACTCAAATACTGCACAAGATACTCTGAGAAAAATGGGAACTCTGCTCACATATCAAAAAGGAAATAGGATTAAACATAAATGCCAATAACCTGAGATGCTCATAATGTATTTAGCCCTGCTGAAATCAGCCTCAAGGAACCATGGCACCAGACTCTTAAAATGACAAACTTAATGCAGGGCATTAATATCTGTTCTTGAATGTGAGTTTGCTGCCAAATGTACATTGTCTGTTTACCTTGTAAATGCTGTTCCAAAGGTAACAGGCAGTATAGTGAAGCTACATGACCTCAAATGACATAAAGGCAATTTATTAACACAGAGCATATTAATAAAAGGGTGATTATAAAAAAAACCCAAACTTGTAAAAAGATGCCTTTGAAAAAACAGCAAAATGCAATACTGAATGCAAATATAGAAACAACCTTAATATCATAACTCATATCAATCTTAATATCATAATAACCTTAATATCATAAGGCTTTAAAAGAAACTTTCTATCTTTAGAAATCAGATTCATGCCACCTTAGATCACAAAAAAAAAATAAATCAGATAATACAATTATTTGAGTAATAACAACTAAAGGTAAATGTTTCACTGATTTAAAGGCTTAAAAAGAACAGATCCATATTCATCTGCTCATGCCTGCAATATGGCAGCTATATTCTTATAAGTTCAGCTGAAGGAAACTTGGTGTCCACACAATTTAAGAGTAAAAAAAATAATAAAGCCCTCATGAGACCTTAATTTTAAAATATTTACTTAGCAGTTGGTGCCAGAGTAAAATAAACTTGCTATTTGTGGTTAAGGTCAATACTGGACTTAGGCAGGTAAGGGGAATAAAGGTTTCGACTGTTTAACAAGACCTTTCTTAGCTTTGAAGTTTTGTTCCTGTATTTACTAAATATAAATAACCAACCACGTTTACCAGTTTTTAGTGAGCAGAAGAAAGAACACACTGTCATCCTCTTTCACTTGGGGTTCACTGTAACGAGTGGTGATGTCTCGATTACAAAATTCTGGGTAGCGTTAGAATAAGATGAATAGAAGGTGAATTTTAAGTCCCAGTAGAGGTCTTTAAGTTTCTCTTTAAGTTTTCAGAGAGGTCCATGTGGCAAATACAAATACATTTGGAACCCAATGAAATATGTGTATTATTTATTAACCTGTTTGTTGCTTCACTTAGTAACTAAGGAAATTTCAGTAGCTTGGGGTTGTGAAAGTATTTTAACACATTTTCTGTAAAGAAAATGATATATTCTGTAGATTTGAAATATAATTTCCTTGCATTAAAGCGTGCTGAAAGAAAATCTAATAGTAACCCTGGAACTCAGAAGAAAATACTATACCAGAGATGACAGTCCCATCTAAAATGTTGTTTTAAGAAAACAAAAATTTTGTTCCAAAAATTTTCTTTTTTTGTGGTTATCTTTGATTTTTGAACCCAGTAATTTTCAATTGGAACATAACCTTGTAACTCATTAAGCAGTTTCAACAACTTCAATCCTTTGTGAAATGAAGCATGTGTGTCCAGTAAAATATCTAGGAATCAGTACTTGAACTTTTGATGTCATGCTACATTTTTCTCCTTGCTCTTTGGTGGAGCTTTAGAAATATTCAAGGTTATGTCTTTTTGCATATAGTAAAAGACTTTCAGACAACTCTGCAATCATTAGATTGTAAAAGAAACAGAACAAAGACAAACTTTCTTTCTGAAAACCCTCCTAACCTCACCAAGAACTCTATGTACTATATTCTGCATTAGAATTTGGTAGAAATTCCTAATACTGGCCTTTAATGGAAAATATCAAAAGGCAAATTCATCCTTGCTAAATGAGAGATTGGGAAAATAATTAAGAACCTATCGGAGAGGAAGAAATAAATCACAGGACTGACATGCAGGTTGCTAGACCACCGTGTTTGTTTTAACGTATATATTCTCTTGTCTGTTCTGGGATTGTTGTCCGACTTCTAAAAAAATCCTAAAAATAGTAATAATAAAAAACCCCAAACACTCCACTATTAAAAATAATTTATAAAAAAATAATAATCCAAAATTAAGTGAGAAAACTTATGAAACCATAGATTAAGAGCAGATTTAAATCCCACACCGTGTGTGTTTAAAGAATGAGAAAAAAGTAATTCCTGTCGTTAAACTCTGAGAGTTCCAATACTTGTCAGATTTAAAATGTAAAGACTAGCAATGACCTCTAGCGTTGTGGTTCAAGTACTGCAATACAGTGTTAGCAATAAACCACAGCATCCATGCAACAGCCAGGTAATTCTAGACTGTATTATTCAACTAAGTAGTATAAGACAGAAGTAGCCCTTTTAGAGAAAAAAAAAAAAAGACATTAATTATCTTAAGCTAACAGCAGCAGAAATATTTGGCCATTTTCCTTAAAAGCCTGTAAATACTGGTGAAATATAGTTTGGGTTGATAGCATCTGATGATACGGGGAGAAACTTTGTACTCTTTGCATGTGGTCCTAGAGCAGGGATTGTGTGTCACTCAAATGAGGTGCCACTCTGGCTGGTTCATATGCCCAGGACAGGGGGAACAGGAGAAAATGAATTAAATCCCAATAAGAAGAGCAAATGAGAGGTCATTATACTCATATTGTTGGCAGATATGCAGCTTTTGGACCATTCGTGGAGTAGGGATGGACCAGTGTTACTTCCTAAGATGACCTTCATGCAAGGCTGAGGCAATTACTGTCCCCTACACAAGGAAATGTCTTGGTTGCATATTGGCTTTATCAGCCATGACTGTGAACAGAACAAGCCTAAATGCACAGTTGTGGTTTAAAAAAGACAGTACTAGGACCTAAATCTATTGCCTGTTTAGGCTTGAGAGGAAACACAGTATTTCTTTTTGGTAGCACCACAGAATTCTTGGCCTAAGCCTTGAATGGCCTTGGCTAGCTCTGATCTTGCTTTTAGATTTTCTGTGCAATTATTTAAGAAGTTGGATCTTTATTTCTACTAAGTATTAAAAAAAGCCTACACCTTCTGTTAAATATGAAAAATTGTCTTTAGGGACAAATCACCACAACAGGATGGTTAAAAATATCATACGAAATCTGTTGTGAACCCCTTGTGTGGCCTACATGAGGATTCAGGGGGGGGCTTACAAACAGAGCTGAACTGAAATCACAAAATGACCTTCCCAGGTTCTTCCAGGGCTTGCTTTGGTCACCAAGCACAGACTAGAGTAACGTTTCCATGCTTAATTCCACTTTTGGATCTGGCTTGCTTTCACTTTTCTTCTTCTTAATAGTTCTTTCTTTTTTTTGGTCCTTACAATGTTAAGTGCCCTGCTCAGCTATTCCTTACAGCTGCAGGAGTTTTCAGGTGCTATTTAGCATTCTGATTTTTGATAAATGCCTCCATTTTATTGCTACATCCTGTATCAGTGTGTACACGTTTTTTTCAGAGCACATCTACGCATTACTCTAGCCAATCTTTACCAGCAATTTGAGATTATTTTTACTGTAGACTTTCAGAAACATCCTCCTGTAGTTAGAGAGGATGTCACTATTAAAACCTCATCAAAGGTTTGACCCCGTGAGCCCCAAATGGGTTGCAGCACTGCTGGTGCTGTAGCTGCAGCAACACAGAGCTCAGGCTGGGTTAGCCCAGTGCAAATTTCCCCTTTGCTGGTTGTGCAGCCTTGGCTGAACTGTATGTTTCAGTTGTGCTGTCACTGATAAAAGAGGCAGTTGTGTACAGCAGGTTCCACTCCACCTCTATGATCTGAAATCCCATGTAGAGCATTAGCACTGTGTGTTCATTCTAAGATGAGTTGTCTGCAGTAAAACCAGAAAGCCCCTGATTCATGCTAGAATGTACCTCACAAAATATTAAGTGGCATAATGATCTTAGGGGTGGGTGGAGGAAAGAGCTTTTAGAGGTGTTAGTCTGAGTATTTCTGAATTAACAGATAATTTCAGGAAATGCTTGAATTTCTGTATGGCTCTGGAGAGCATAATGTGAACCCAGGCTGAGGCAGACTCAGATTTTAAGAAGCATTTAGGACAGATCAGGGGTTTCTCTTCTTCTGCATCTTAAGCAAACTCCAAAGTTGAGTTAGTGCTTAGAGAACTATTAAACAAAATTCTTTATAACAGTTTTTTCCAGCTCTGTCTTGCAAAAATAACCTTTTATACCTAAGCTGGAAAAAATCAATTCCTTCTGCAGATAAATCTAGATTAACTAATTCTTCAACTGGGATTTATGACTGTTTAGTGACTACAAACACTTTTTGTCTCACATTCAGAACAGGCATATTTTGTTTGGATTAGGGGACACATAAAAACTTGACAATTCCTTTTGCCTAATATTCCAGAGGTAATGAGCAAAAACCATCTGAAAAGACACATACAAAGAAAAATGTGGATGAAAATTAAGTAATCTAAGGATTTAATAAGCAGACAAAAAGCCCCAACTCTACAATCTAGAGAGAGCTGAAGAGCCTACCCAGAGTCACCAGTTATATATAAGACATAGTTTGAAATCAAACACTAACAGCAACAACAAAACTCATCAGTATCACACAACACAGCAGAGGAAAAGAGAAATGGATTGGAGCAATGTGAACTGGAAACTATGAAACACTGAAAAGCTGAAGCCCACAGCCAGTCATGGCAGGGATCAGTTGCTCTTTTGTTCCCAAAGTCCTAGAACTAAACACTGAGCCTATAGCAAGGTGCTGAAAATGTTAATGGCATGAAAAATGTCTGCTGCTAATAAAGTTGTGGAATTTAAGGAAGCCCAGGTAACTTGGGGTTTTACACTGTGGTCCACTAGAGATAAAAATGTGAAAATCATGGAAACCTCAGAAGACTGAAAGAATATGAATGTTAATGTAATGTTCAAAAAGGACAAATAAACTATAGATTAAGCAGTTTTGTCTAATGTGATGCCAGTTTCATACCTTTCCTTTAGGATGCCAACAGTTTAATTCAGTTAATACAGCTAAAAGGATTAAGAACAGAGTTAACGTTGCTCTGAAAGGTTCTGTGAAGATGGATCCAAACGAGTAAATTTTAATTACTGGGATTATGCAGTTGAGGAAACAACATACATATTGCCTACTAAAGTTCATTTCTCCACTGTTAAATCAGGAGCAATGCAAAACTTTATGTACAAATCTGATTTTCTATGTACAGTGTAAAAAACAAAGAAAAGCAAAACCCCAAAAGAGGCTCCAAGGAAAAAATCCTCTTCCCAAATCAGGGGGGAGCATTAGAGTTTTGACATATTTTTCTTTCTTTCCTGTGCCCAAATAATTCTGCAGATACTGGTCTCTATTATTTCTAAGTTCTTTACTTCAGCAGAAGAGAGCAATTTTTAATTAGTAGAGATTTTTATGTGTTGATTTCCATTCTGGTGTCCTTCTTACTCTGGAGTATGAACATACTAAATGCAATCATTTTAGAGATGCAGTTTAGAAAGACATCCATTAAAGAGCTTTGCATAGTCTTAACTTCTAAATAGCCTACCACAGTTGCCAATTCTCTAAGCAGTTCCCTGTCTATGCAGATTTGAACAATCCATACATCCTTTTAAAATGCATAGGGAACATAAACGATGCAATCAAAGCAGCAGTCATCTCTGTTCCTGCATTGGAAAGCTCAAGTGCAAATTCCAAAGCTGCAGAGCCCTGAAAGAGGATTCTATCAGCACCCACGCCTGAGCTCATCAATGAATATAAAAAAGCTCCTAAGAATGAGTAATGAATGCAAGTGCACTCAGAATAGTCAGATTTTTATTTTGTTTTTTAAAAAGAGAGATTTAAAACCTAGTATAAACCAGTCTACTCCTACAGTATCTTTTAAAATAATGTATCTAGGTACTTGGGAATGTTTGAGTGTAGTCTTTTCTGGAGGTGCAAAGAATCATCATTTCAGTTTACTTAATTCATCATTTCAGTTTGTTCCTTTAATTGAGACCAATGACTAATTCTTTGAATTAAGGCTCTGGGAGCTGGAAAAAAATGCTAGTTTTTGTTTCTACTCCATTCAGGAATAAAAATGAAACAAAATGGGCTGAATGCTGTAAGTGACTACAAAAATAGGATAAAAAGTTAATTCAGTATGTTAACAGTATTTTCATTTAACAATTCATCTTTGTGTAAGCACAAAGTGGGGTTTATATATTTTGTTTAAGGCTCTTAGTAGTTTATTTAAATATAATTAATAAAATATATTAAATAGATTCTGCATCTTGAATTTCCAGTTTTGTGTTGACAGCAAGCTTGGGGAAGAGAGGGGAATTTATATGCTTATTTAAAAAGGCAATTAGCCCTTATTAATAAAATGTAAAAAGCCCCTGATGTCCAAATTAGCTACTTAGATTAAATATAATCATACTTTTCTAGGCTTTAAAAAAATAGACTGCATCTTAAAATCTAAATATAGGAGGTGTAGACATAGTCTAGAAGCATCTGAGCCTGTCTCCCTGGAGTGCCTGAGGAGGTACATTTCCAGGCTGGCTGCTGTGATGTTGGCTGGCTTGGAGCCTGGGGTTTCAGCTGGAGACACCCCAAAATCCCTGTTCCTGGAACAATATTGCCATTTGCACCTGACTTCCCATAATGTTCTAGGGGTTAGGGTGAGAGGCAAAGTTCACTGCTGGGGTTAAGGGAGGAGCTGAAGCCTCCACAGGTATGTTTGCACCCCTTGGTTTATAAATTCCACCTTCATGGGTACCAAACCAGGAGAGTGATGCAAATCATCCAAGGCTCAGAGAACGTTGTGAACTGAAAGACCATTAGGTATTTAGAATGTTATTTTGCAAATGGGGACAGTATCTCCTGGGCCATAACTGCAAAAAGAAAAAATAAACCAGGTTTCTAGCAATGCAGGGCAAATTAATTCCTGGTATTACTTCTTCAACTGAAATATCTGCTTCTGTAATTAATTTTATTCTTAGCAGGAATTAGACTTCACATTTAAAACTATGAATGTAAACGTGAACATGACTTAAGTGCTTTAATATCAAAACCCAAAACTGCTACACAGTAAAAAATGGGAACTCTATTCCCCAAAACATTAAATACTTGGTACTGCTAATACTTTGCTATACAGAAATACCTTTCTGCAGCAATATCTTTTCTATAAATGTAATACTACTGTTGTTCCATGTGGTCTTCAGTGCATTTATTTGTCTGGCCTTGTGGAGTTCAATATCACCTGTGTGTGGTGGAGAGGTGGTGGTGTGGGAAGGTCCAGTTACTCCATTACACAAATGGGTCTCTTCAATCAAAATGTGCAGCAGGGGATTTTTATAGGATTCTTCAGGCTGCCTGTTCTCCCTTGAGAGCTTCTCTCCTTAACCACTTCTGAGGGTATGTCCATTCCAACTATTTTATCTGAGGTTTAAACGCCCTTTGGATATCTCTGCCCAGGACCAAGAACCGATGTCATGACCTAGATGTTAAATTGAAGTTAACTATCCCCTTCCTGCAAGAAGTTCTGGCAATAAACATGAAAAGTAATGTCTGAATTCAAAACCTGTGTAGTCAGAATTACTGAAACATATTAAGAAGCCACATGATGTTAAAATCACTGGTTAGGAAAGGGGTCAGAGGGAGTGGCGTGCTTTCAAAGATGGCATCAGCTGCTCCTGAGTCACTCACCAGCCAACAGCAAATTACTGAGAGCTTATGGACCAGTCAGTGCCCTGGAAAAGAAGCACGAGCTGAGATAGTACTTGGTGCTTGCTATGGCTGCATCAAAGAATGATTGAAGCTCTTGAAATATCTCTCCCTAACATGGAGGAGAACTTGTGTTGCTGGAGACTGGTGTTGACTCTGTGTGTTCCAGTTCACAACAGTAATACAGACTTTAGTGCTTTAAAAAATTAGTCTTTTTAAAAGTGATTCAATTGTTTAGTTCCATTTTGAACTGAAAATGAATACTTGTTCCAGATTACTTTATAAAGATACCACAAAGCCTCAGAGAAGGAAGGAACTTGGGTTTAAAACATGAGCCTAGCTTAGCAGGGAAGTAAATGCAGGTGTCTCCAACACAAGACAAAGACAGAGGGAAGTTGATGAAGCCACCAACTGTCTGGGAAGCAGAAGTGCATAGGGAGAATTTATGGCAAGCAGAGCTAAAGAAATAGGAAGATGTGGTTTCTCAAGAACATTTGGAACTAAATAAATACTGCTAGTATTGGTCCAGCAAGGAAGATTGCAACTGTATAGAAAAATCCCCATGTGCTGCTTTTCTGTTGGATGCTAAAATAATTTTTCTGACCTGGTGTTATCAGCTTAAGAGGGGTGCTTGATGTATTAGAGTATGACAGGGGGACAATAGGAATAAACTCTTCAGAGGCTGAGTTTGTTTGGTGCCATGAGGAAAAACTAAGAGGTGTTAAGAAACCACCTGAACAGACATCTCCAGAGAGAAACACACACATTAAACAGTGAAAGTGCCCAGTTGAGGTAAGAGTATGGTGCTAATTAGCTACTCTAATCCTTGAAAGTTTAGATTCACACTCCATGTTTTTCCTAAAACACTGTAAATCAAACAGGAGTTTTCAGTATTGTCACACTTGTTTTCAGGAGAAAGTGGAGTATTCAGAGCAACTCCCATCTCCTAATTTTCTTTTGGAATTGAACAAACTCAATAATTTGGCTGGGTTTGCTTTTTTTTCTCTAAATCATCTCTCAAAAAGCATTCTTGACTACAAGAAATCCACCACCCCCATAGTTCATAGTAGCTAATCAACCATGCTTCTAATTTTTTTTAATATATATAATTTTGTTTGGCAATTGGAATTTTTAATTATAAATCACATTCACAGTATCCAGTTTATTCAACAAAATCTATTGAGAAGTGTGTATTTAAAGTAAAAGAAACAGAATCATTGCATAAGCTAAAAGGGGTCATGAATGTAGCAGCTAAGGCAGAATGGACAACCTTATTCAGGCACTGGCTTGGATATAATTTGATAATCATTTGGGGAATGGATAATCATAACAGATAAACTAATTTTATCTGTTATCAATCAATGACTGTAAGGAGAAGGTAATCTGTAACAGAAATAGGTTCACCTGTTTATTTCATATTGGGTTCTGTATTTACTTTGTGTTTTAACTTTGCATATAAATCTTTCTCAGGCATGGCAGCTGCCACAGCCCTGGGAGCACTAACGGGCTCTGTGACCCCACCAGCCCCTCTGAGGGGCCTGGCTGCCCCTGCTCAGGCCAGCTCTGATGTGGTGTGGCTGTGGGACTGGTCATGCTGCTGGTAGAGCCCTGTGTGGGGGCTGCTTCCCTTCCTCTTTGCTCAGGAGCCCCATCCAAGCTTCAGCCCTTGGCCTTGGTCCCTTCTTGAGCTAGGTGGCAGCTGTGGCCCCATGATCCTGCTGCTACCCCAGACCTGCCTTCTCAAAATGGACGTGTCCACCAGTCACTGAACTGGTAGGTGAAACAGGTTTTTGTCCCAGACCTCACCTAGGTGCCCCCTGTCCATGACAGTGTCCCTGCCTGACTTGCTGCTTGGCTCCCAGCTCACCTTCCCTCGCAGAGCAGTCTGTTCTTTTTGCTCCCCAACTACAGCTGCATAAACATGTAGTTTAAGAGATTATGTTCTTCAGTATGCCCAATTTAGCACCCAAAATTAAAAGCACAATGAAAAACTCCTTTGACCTTATTGTCTATTTTCCAGAATGTTAAAAAATTATACAGGTGAAGCCTAAACAGCAAGTTGAAAGAATATTAAATAACATTGGGTACAGCACTTGGAAAATGGGAAGAATTATCAGCAACCCTGATTTAATGCTTGCTTTTCATATATCCTGAGGCAAAATAATCTTCATCAAACAGTGCTTGTTCAGGATAGAAGTGCTAGATATAATGTTTAAATTCTTGTTTTTATTCAGACAGGCTCATGAAAGAAACCCACTAATTAGTTGCTTGGCATGAAGTGGGTGCAGATCACTTTGAAAGGAAGCAACATAATGAAATGTTACAAGAACAAGCCAGATCAACCTGCTTGGCCAGCAGCACTTTGCTTACTCCCTAGCTCCTGCTTCAGTCCTGCCCGAGCTGCCTCTCCACTCAAATGCTGTCTCACACGTGCTCTAAAAAAACTGAACTGTGCTTAAGTGCCTGGAGCCTTGTTTTATGCAACTGCTGAGAGCTTGAGTGGCAGGGGTGCTTTGCCAGAGAACTTCAAGCCCTGTCGGTGCTGCAGCTTCAGTGTTCGAGTAGTTGTTGCTGCTTCTCTTGCTGACCTCTCAGCTCCTCAAACTGCAAAAGGTCACTCTCAGCAGTATCTCCTCAAGACAAGTTTAATGAGGCTCACTGGTGCTTCAGGCTTACTAAAGTTCAAAGCTGGTTTTGACCTCTGGTTTACCTCCCTGTTTATAGCACTTGTTTTGTGAAGTTCTAGCTGGATGTCATTCCCTTCACACTCAAAATTAGTCTTTCATCACATTCAAAGAACTTATGGAGGAGACCATTTTAGGAGATGTACAAAGCTGAAGCTGACATCTGCAGAACTAAAAAACACTTAAATTTGACATAATCTGTTACATTACACAAAAATGCCTTGAATTGCTTTGCTAGAAACTTGTATTTCCCATGTCTGTTCTCCTGAGTACTGACATCATCTCAGCTCCATTCACTGTTTAGGTCTGAAAAGCCAAAGATGTCTTTCAGAATGTGGGTAATTAGGACACATCTCCCAATAATCTGCAAAATTGGAGAGTGCTTGTTTATCAGGTGCCACAAGGTGGCAACTGGGGGTAGTGAAGCCGTGGTTGCTTTCAAAAGCCCACAGCAGTGGTGCTTTCCAAGGACAAACACCTGTCTGGACAGGCTGTGACCATTCAATGCTGTCTTTAACATGACAGGCAGGAAGCACTTCAACGTGGCAGAAGCAGCTACTACTTGCTGTGCAAACCAGAAGTCTGGTCCAGTTTGTGAGAAGTGGTAGACTTACAAGCTGATGAACCAGAAGTAAAATCAGGTGAAGGCTGTGGTGATGAGGTTTAAACAGGCTTAAGAGGAAACTTTAGGTGAAGGGAAGAAAATGCTTTATATCATGAACCTATTTTACTGAATGCATCTGTCCTGCAGGCTGAAAATGAGATGCTTTTGCTCTTCTTTTCTGCTGTGCTTGCTTCATACACTGGCTGCAATCTTCTGCTTTGAATTGCTTGTATTCCATAACCTGTGGTGTATGTCATCAAAGGAGAGGCCACAGTGAAGCAGCAGAGAAGGTTTGACCCAGCTGTACACTGTGCTGGGGGAATTTGCTGGAGGATGGCTGTAACTCCAGCACAGTGACCCTCAACTTCAGTTCTGGGGGAAACAAGCTCACACTGTTCTCAGGTTCACACAGCTATGTCCTCATCTCAAGGAGAAGTTCAGCAGGCTGAGCCTTTGAAGAAACCTATAATAAAAGAGAAACCTGTAAGTGAGGCGTGTGAGGCTCGCTTTCGTTTTCTTGCCCAGAACAAACGGCATCAAAACCTCCAGAAGCCCTCCAGGGCCGGGAGGGTGGGGAATGGGGCAGCGAGAGGAGCCTGGGCGGTGAGTACACCCGGAGCCGCCCTCTCCTGCCGGGGGAGGGATGAATTTACCGGCGGGGGACGGCTGCTGCCCGCCGTGGGGTAAGGCCTGGGCGGCCTCGGAACGGGCACAACCTTTGGGGCCGGTAACCGGCTTCAACGGTCTCCGGGGTCTCCCGGGGTGAGCGCGAGGGCGCAACTTCCGCCGTCGCCCGCGCACCGCGGCTTCCGCCGCGCGGGTTCCTCCTCCGGGCCGCCCTCTCCCGGCATGCCCGGGCGCCGGAAGCGGCTGACGACAATAACAAACAGCGGCGGCTGCGCCAGGACTCCCGGTCCCGNGGGTGTGTGTGGAGGCTCCCCGCTGGCAGCGGCGGGACAGCGTCGGGGTTCTCCCTCCCTGCCCAGGGCTCCGGTGCCAGGGCGGGGGCTTCGCGGTGAAGTTACTCCAAGGGATGACTCAGCCCCGCTGCTCGGACGGGCTCCGTGTTTACAAACGTGGCTCTGCCTTGGCCGCTTGTTTACTGGTTTGTGCTCCCCAGGAAGCAGATGTTGGGAGCTGAGTTTTGCCCTCGCTTTCTCCTTATTACTTTCTAGCAGACTTTGAGGGTGTTTTCTTGATCCCCGCTGGCCTTTCTTTCTCGGTGCCTGCCAAAGTTCTGGCTAACAACGATCCAGAGGTAGAAAAGCTGATATGAATGCTGAGAAAATTAAATGATGTTTGTAACACTCATGGTTCTTACTCAGCCTCATCTAGAGATTAAAAAAGCCTGAAATCATATCTGAACATGAGATACTGAGAACCAACCCAGAAATGCTGGTTTAATCCTCTCATAGCAATACTTTTTTTTATTATTATTGTGTCATTTGTTTTTTATGTGGAGTTATTAAATGATATGCTCTGGCCATGAGCCATTCCCCGTGGTTCAAACTGAAAGCTTTCAACTTTATTTCTTTATGGGAGAGAATGAGGAGGTTAAGTATTTTTTTCTGCCACTCACATAAATGTGCATTAGAAGTAGTACAAGTTAGTGGCTTTATGGAAGAACTTACACTTCTGAAGGTGTTTGTTTGACTGACTGGTAAAGATAACCTCAAAGGTGCTGGAGAAATAATGAGGATGGAAGAACGTGCTTCTTAGAGTTGGAGTTTGTAGAGCTGGGAAGTACTATGAGGAATATTAGACACTATAAATAAATAACAATAGAGAAAACTTGTGCACTACTATGGCACATGTAAGTCGTGAACTTTAAGAATGTTTAGTATTTAGTGCCTTGGGAAGTTTTTAAGAGATGAAGCGTGTGAAGAAATTACTTTACTGTTATCTGTTATTCCAAAAGAAATTTTAGTGCAAAGCAGCAAATGTTAACAAGAAAGAAATTAGATGTTTAAATGTCATTAATTTTAGTTCACATGAAAGTGTGCAGGGGATATGTTTGATATGTTTGTACTCATTCTGAATGCTGTCTGGAACTCAAAATATTTTATTATTTTGGGAGTAGTAAAGAAAATGACTTTTATGGTTGAACTCAATCTTAAAAGTCTTTTCCAGCCTAAATGATTCTATGACTTACTGAAGAATGTGAGAAAAGGGACTTCAGCTGTGCCAGTTACTGAGCTGGAAACACCAACAGATAATGGATTAGTGTGAGATAAACCTTATTGCACTTTGGAAGTATATTTTTGTTGTACACTTTGCACAAGTTGCTGTATGGTTTGTAGATTTAAAAGCCAAGCCTGCCTTGTGCTGTATGGTGCTGACCTGGCCTTGTGCTCAGCGCAGATTTGGGTTAGTAGCTTCGGATCATGTTCAGGGGCTGGTGCTCTCCCCATGTCATGTTACCATTGGTATAATTAGAAGCATGTGCAAGCGACTTGCACTCTGAGGGGAGGAGAGGACAAGGGTTGTTTTGAGGTCTTTTATGGAGTCTGTTTAAAACATTGTTGATCCCTGCGTGTTGTCTGAAGGCAGCTAAGGTTACACAGCCTTGCAAAAATTAAAGTGAAGACCATAATTTCTAAACTATTAGTATATTTCTTAGAATTTCAGTTATTCTGGCTTAAGTAGGGAGTGAGTGTATGTGGGGGGGGGGGGAGGAAAGAGTAGCACGTGTCGATTTGTTCCTTTTGATAAGGGAATGGCAGTTACAGTAGGATTGTTTGAAAGACTTTTTCTGTGTGTTATCCTGTAGGGTAGGTCGTTATCAGTGTGTCCTTAAGTCTTTATTGCTTTTAAGCTGGCAGTTAGTGTCTGAGGGAGACTGGCTCAGAGCAGCATGAGGGTCTTGAGACTTTCACTGCACAGGTTGGCTTCATTTGCAGATTGCAGTGAAGTGAAGCAAATCAAAATGAAAAACTACAGCATGTGGAGCTGTCACACGAGCTACTTCAGAGTCATTTGGATAGTGTCCACGCAGTCATGTGTCTTCTCCTGCATATGCATATTGCTCAAGAAAGTTGTGCTCGTGGTCTGGTCCACGGCTGAGTGACATTATATGAGGAGCTTCTGAAGAAGTGTGGGAAAAAAAAGAAATTTTAATACCCTCCTACTTCAGGGACCCTACTAATCATTAGTGTTCTGATGCAAAGTTTATAATCAGTATTATTGAGTAGCAAACACTTGATTACAAGATGCCAGCTTACATAATAATACTGTATTATACTGCAGGGCCTGATTGAATGCACGGATACCAGCAAGCAGAAGAAGTATCTCTAATATGTAAATTACTAATCTAATTGCTAGAATTACGAAGTGTCTCTTTTGGAGCTGATTGTCAGAGTAATGATTTTGGTATGCAAGTTGAAAGATCCTTACACGAATTCTTTGTTGTAAAAGCCTACAGCATGATTAATGGTGAGAGAGGAACTGCTAGCAATGATTTTTGTGAGCATTCTGTGGTTATTGTGAAAGTCACTTGTCTATTTATGGGTTAATTGATATTGCAGATCAACTTTTAATTTAATTTTGAGCTCAGTTGAAAGAGAAGTTGGAAGACATCATAGACATCTATCGGCTCTTCCTGACCCCATTTGTAAGGGTTGGAGGTGGATATACTTTGGTTATGTGTTTTCTAATGGGATTTGAGCATAACTAAACTGTTAGTAATGCATAAATAATTTGTAAATCTCAAATATTTGCATTTGTCGATAGAAATATCACAACACAAAATTTTCATTCAGAAATTCAGATGGGACTGGCTGCTGTTGGCTGGTCAGGAGAACCACCTGGGAGGTCAGGGCAATTCTTGCTTTTCTCCTCTCTGTCTCCCTATGTGTATTTTCCTTTTGTTGCTCAGGTTTGCAGCCCATGATTCCTTTAGGGTTCTGAGCTCACCCTAACAGCTCAAGCAGCAGCTCAGTGTACATTTTACATCCAAGATGTTGGCAGTTACTTTTGGGAACAGATTTTGCAGCTTGGCCTGCTGTCTTTATCACATCAAGGTCAAACGATTACAGTGCACTATATGTAAATCTCTTAATAGATGATACATCTAGAAAATTAGCTGTTGTCAGAGGTGCTTTCTATGTAAAATTACTTAAATGTTCTATACTCTGACCTGTATTGATTACCTGTTGATTGAAAGTGAAATGTAAAACTGCTTTGACTAGTTGGGTTCCAGATGTCCTGCATCTGTCCTGCTGTGTAGAGCCACCAGTCCAATGAGAAGAATGGCATGTGAATATTTGAGAGCAGCTCTGCTTTAGGAATGTTCTGATGGGTCTCAGACTTCAGAACATGCTTTTATTTTCTTGTTCTGAAGTAGCTTAAGTTTTCTTACCTCCTAAGACTTCTTTGAAACAGTATTTTTGCTCTTTCAGGAAAGTTGTGCTGGTAGTGAAATAGTGTGTTCAGTATTTCAATTGCCTGGATTAGATGAAGCTAAGATCTGTGTGATAGACCACAGTACATCAATCTTGTTGTTCCTGATGGGTTTGAAAAGGCCAGTGTATTGTTTTCTTTGTGTAGTTTAGAGATAGAAAGCAACATTGAAGAACTAAAGGGGAAGTTTTACCTCTAGCATGGATCAAAAAGTCAGAGTGCTCATAGCAAAGCTAAAATATAATTTCTGTTAAGAATGGCACTTTGCTGAGATCCAGCTTCTGAACATCTGAGGGACCTGCTCCTAAATTCCCAAATTTTATTTTGATTTAGTGTTCGGGTTCTCACTTTTTTTGTATGATTGAGTAGGTTCATGCTACATTCTGTAAAACATGCTGTTTTGTGTATTACGTGCATTGTAGATATGACTGCAGCAATTTTTGCTCTTTATTTTATTGAATGGTGATATTGCAGGGACTCTAAATGTCAGTGGTTTATCTCAGGTTTTATTTTGGGTTTGTTGATGCCAAGTAGCTGTGCTGGTATGTCAGAAGTGTGGATATTTGACCCTCATTTAGTGTAGTTGTGCCTAGGATAGACAGTTCATACTGACAAACTGGGGCTTTTATTTATACCATTTTCTTTCCATCCTCCAGAGTGTGTATTTTTATTAAATTCAGATGAAGTAAAGATTCTTACATAATATATTGTGTAACTGGACTAGCAGCTTTCTTCTTATACATATATATATATAAATATGCTTATGCTATATTGCAAGTATTCTGCTAGGAAACTCAAGATGACTTCTTTCTCTAATGAAATTAAAAACATTCTTTACAAATACTTGTGTTGTCTACTGATTGAAAGAGACTTGCTTCAACCCAGTGAATGGTTCTTCAACCAAAAAATGAAAATATGACTCAAAATTCTCAGTTCTGTCTGAGCGAAAAGAGGGGGTGTAATGTGTAAACTTATATCACGTGAAAGACTCGGAGATAAAATACTTAAATTTCAAAATTAAATGCAATGTAACAATTTCACATGCATGTTATGGCTGCAAATAGCACAACTGAGGGTCAGTAAGGTAGTAGTATAGCTGTAGTATCTCAGCAGTTGTGGTTTGTGTTTTGGGCGGTTTCTTTGTTAGGTTCTATAGTTTTTAAGTTGGTAATATTCCATATTGATGTACTTTATTAGCTGTTTTAAACTACCAAAGATTTATCCAAAAAAAGTAAAGGAGGGCAGTTGAAAATTACTAAGCACCTTCCCGAGATAAAACTTAATATTCTTCAAACCCATCCTGCAGCTTTTCTCATTTCTCAGTACATTGCTCTTCCTTTCTTTCAGATTGATGCCAGTAGAGATATGAGGGCGATTTGTAACCATCTAACATGCAAATAGAGTAGTTAGCTGATTTGCCAAAAACCAAGACATGATTTTTGAATACGTATTTGTAGGGAAGGTGGGAGTTATGCTGACTCTGCATGTCACTGATGGTGCTTTACTGGTCTGCTTCAGATACAGCTAAAAAAAAAAAGAAGGTTGATAAATAGGAAGAGGTTTGCAGGTGACATGTGATTTATAAGGAAATTAAGTGAGATAATATATTCCATTTTTAGATTGTGAAAGTTCAAATGCTGGATTTATAAACATTCTTATGAATAAGAAAAAAATGAAATATTTGGAAGTTGCTAATCATTTGAACAATATCAAATGGTGGGGAATTTCCTTACTACTGGGAAAATTTAATATTATTCTAAAATATGATTGCTGTAAATAGAAATTAAGGGAGAACTTGTAACTTCATGTAGGCAACCAGACTAAATCACAAGGATCTTGACTTGCCTTACATTTCATTACTGTCAAATCCTATTTTCTCTTCCATCTGTAGTGTTTTCATTCCTGTGAAATAAATGCCATTTAATCAGTCTTAAATTCTGTGCTTTCATTCTTTCAAGTAGGTCTGGCAAAATTACCTTGTACTACCCACATAAAAGAGGAGAGAAACTGTGTAGCATTATGATGATGTACCTGAAGAGGGGAAGGCAGGAGAAGAGGCCTTATAATCTATATTTTGAGAAACTCTGTCCTCAATTGTATCTGTAATAAGTGTCCATTTTTGAGTTGTCTTAGCCTGCTGTTTAAGAGGATACTGGCATTTTTTAAAATAGGTTGCCATTTATAAGAATTTATCTATTAATAACTGAAGATGGCATAGGCAGTTTAGGAATGTGAGTGATGCCTTCTGGAAATTCTCACTTGTCTTGGATGACGGTGCTGATGTTCAGCATCTCCTGTGCTCATCAGCCTCTTTCCAACATTAGCTGTAGTGTAACAGTTTGTGGAGCTGTGTAGTGAACTGGATCATGGAACCAATTCGAGCTCCCAGTAACCTGGGGAAGTACACTGTGTCTTATCTTGTTACAGCAAAGTAATCCAGTTTACCTGTAGAAGTGTGGAAAGCTGCACCACTGAAGATTGCTTCAGGGAGAGGAGCAGAAGAATTGTCTGAGGAAAGGGGTTCCCAAGTCTGGTGCTCTTACTATAACCAGTGTTCATGTGAATGTGGTCTTGGTTAACCAGAGTAAGTGTCAGTGAAAGAAGTGTTGGTGCCGACTTGTCTGAGTTGCATGCAAGAAATAAAGGAATTTTTGTTGGCTGTTTCTTTCAGAATTGTTTGTAAACACTGTAAAGTTTTACATGCTAATTATTTTTAAAGGATATATGTCTACAGGGAGAACCTTCCTACCAGCATGGAGTCAGTCAATAATTGAATAAAACCACTTGAAGCTCTACATACCCAAGAGCACTATTCTTTGAAAAGTGAATGTATTAATCTCTGTAATTGAAGGGAGTCTTGCAGTCTACAACTGCTTTTGAAATGTCAGAATTATACATTAAAAAAACAAAAAGCTGACAAAACCTTCAGTTAACTTTGTCAGAAACCAAGTTGCAGACTGCTGTGGAAAGACTGTTTTCATCAATTAAATATAAAAAAAAAACAGAGAGAAAGAAAAAGGGTACTTCTGCAGGCTGTGGGCTGTTTCCTAGCAATGAGAATGTCAGAAGCCCTTGGTTTGTTTCCTGACTTGTAGCTGTTAACTGAGGCACAGGAGTTTCACTTTCTCTCAAGTAAGAGATGTAGTGTTTTGAAAAATGTGGTAAAAGGCTTTGGTTGGTTTTTATTGGGATTTTTTTACTGTTGGAAGAGAAAAACTTTTATCTATTACATGGACTGTGTTCTGGCAGCTCCTCGAATCAGTGAAAACAGCAGTATAACTAGATGCCAACCCTCAGGTGTGGAGTTTTATAATTATGTACATATGGAATCATGACACAACGCCTAATGTGCTTGTTGCTTCTTAAACATGTTTGAAACTACTGCTTTCCTAGAATTCTTGCCCTCAGTTGTGTCTGAACTTGTAAGAAGCTGTGTTGCTTTGAAATTGATGTGGCCCAAAACTACTTTTTAATGCACAATGTTTTCTTACCTGCCCAGATGCAGTTGCTTTTGATCTCTTGCTGTTCCACCATTGATGTTGTTGAGGATCTCTCATGGTGTTGCTGCACCTGCTTTCCTGAATGAGGAGCAGTTGCACGAACAGCTCTGAATATGATGGTCATATGTAGCTCTTCAGTTGATACTGTGTAAAATGATTCATCTTAAGGAGGAGGGGAGAAAAAAAGCATCTTATGCTATGAATTACTGACTTCTGAATTACTGAGTTTTGAAATCAATCTGTAGTGAATTGGGAAGAAGGGGCTTTGGTGAGATTCTGGTTGCTCTGCAGAATTGCAATTTGGTTTTTGTGTAGAATGGAAAAGACTTCCATGCTGACCCGCTGCTGAGTTTGAGAGCTGGTAACAACACGGTGGCTGTTGGAGATGCTGTAATTAAGTAACCGCCTCTGTGCCTGATGCACATCTCAACAGGGTATAAATAGAGCTCCAGATGGCACCTTACAGATGTCAGGGATTGACAGCCTTTCTTTAAGACTGCAGTGTGGCTTGAGCGTGAGGTTTATAGGCTTTGATATGAGGTGGGTAAAGGGAGATGTTGTGTTACTCCAGGTGGAGATCCTATCTCAGTGGCTGGATGTGGTCTTCTGGTTGACTTTATTTTGGAGAAGTGGGGGGTGAAATTGTTCTCTGCAACTGGGTCAGGAGGAGCCCTGCTATTAACTCATCACATAGCTTAGGATTTCTTTTTTTTAAAAAAGCTTTAGTTTAAATGCCTTTTAAAGCTTGTTTTCTTTCCACACTCAGTTGTCTAGATGAGGGTATGCTTTTGCATTTGTGTGTTATAAACTGAGCCATTTCTGCTGTCAAAAGCATTAGTAGAGAATGTGTGCCCTCCTAATGAGGTCATTCTGTCTGTTCTGCTGGTGGTGGTAGTAGTCTTCTGCAAAATTCAAGATATTTCTGGTTAGATGCGTTGGTTGCAGTATTGAAGAAAGCTCCTTGAAGTCTGCTTTTAGACATGAAGGAAGGTGTTTGTTTTCTTAAATTCAGCTTCAATCTCTGTGTTCACTTTTCTTTGATATTAGGATTTATGTGCTATAAAATCCTTTGCTTAGGAGGTGGGGTGTGCAAGTTGGAACAAGAGAGCATTTTTTAAGAAAGGCACCTGAAGAAACAAAGGAAATAAAGATAGAAGACAGCTTTCTGGAAGAAAACAAAATGCATTGAAAGGAACATTCAACTCTAATCTTGTACC
>VYZX01007084.1:0-11604 GCA_013401335.1 Brachypteracias leptosomus | reverse complement strand
AACTCTCTCAAGGAACATTCAACCTGCCTAACTTAAGTATCTGAATTTAACTAGTCAGCATCTCCCTCTGGAAGATTTCAAAAGAATCTCTCTCTCTGCACAGGTAACTCAAGCATCTTCTTAACTAGTACTGACTCAATGGACATCTAAAATTCAGATGCAAGTTAAGCATCTAAGACAACTGAATTGAACACAATCCTGGACATCTACATGATCTTAGGAATGAGGCTTTAAATGGGATTCTAGGGAGGAAGGAATTTGAGTAGTGTCCACCAGATGGGCCAGTTTGTTGCCTCTCAGAACTAATAATTTACCTCAGTCATTCAACTCAGGTTTATACAATATAATGTCATAAGCCAATTCCAAATAGGAAAAAAAAGTAATTATTGAGTGAAAGAAGCAGAAACTGAGAGCTCTCAACATCCCATCCCCAAAAGCTATGAAACTCAGTGACAGCATACAAAACAACACTCTGCTTATGGATGTAATTTATGATAACCAAAAATTAAAGCAGGCAGTTTTCCAATTCACCCAGAATCACAGAATAGTTGAGGTTGGAAGGAATCTCTGGAGCTCATCTAATCCAACCCCCATGCTCAAAAGCACGGTCATCTACAGTAAGATGCTGAGGACTGCATTCGGTTGGCCTTGGACAAAAATGGACGTCTCTGGCCCTAACCTCTCTGGCCCACCTGGTTGTTCCAGTTTGATCACTGACAGTAAAAAAGTGAATGACCATTCTTTCTCGAATAGTACTGAATGTCTTAAGATTTGCTCAAATAAAATTTCCATCAAAATTCTTTGCCAGTTTCCAAGTCTTTCCATTCTCCTATTTTTCCTCCTTTCTTTCAGAAATAGGTTTTCCTTGGTTTGTTCTTTACGTAGAATGACTTTAATGATTTGTAAATCCATTAAGCCTAACTGCCTAATGAAAGAGAACACTACAAAATGTGCTTGCAGAGATTTAGACAGGATGCCATAGCCCCTTTCCCCCAATCCTACAAATACCTTTATTAGAGAACAATTAACATGTTCACATAGGTACAGGTTAGACAGCTCTTTAGAGTTCAATTGGTTTTCAGCTAAAATCTCTGTAGTTGCTGACATCCTTAAAAAGGGTTAATCCTTGAGAAGTTAAAATAGGGTTAGGTATTATCTTTGTTTTGAAATTGTTTCTATTTAAATATTACTGAGTTTAATAATTTTCCAAGGTTAAGTTGTCAACTATTCATTTAAATTGCCATATTAATTTCTCATGTAATGATACATTTTTAATTTACTTAAAATGATCATACTTACAGAGGGCTCTTTTCCTCATGCGCAGATGGATTTTTCATATCATAACACGAGTTAGGTCCACATCTAAAGAATTAACAAAATAATCAGCAAAATTAATCAATCCTTTTATACAACATATATCACAATCAATGGGCAGATACCATTGTCAGATTAACTGTAAATTTCACTTCTGATTACTAGCTCTCACATTAAAGTTTACCGAAAATAGAAAAGGAGTATGATTCTGCTGGACCTCACACAGCAAATAATCATGGCAATAGCCAGTCAGAGTAGGAGCACAAAGAAATAAGCTTATGCAGAAAAGGACTGACTTCAGGTCAGCATTTGGTGAGTGGGTAGAACAGCTGTAAGAAACATATGTTAACATGTTTACTGAAAGGCTTGGTGCTATTAAGAAAAAGTAATGTATATATGTTGAGTATGAGACAGAATTTGTCACTACAGTTGCTTGTCTACAATTAAACTTTCAAAATTTTCCTGTTTGGAAGAGTTATAAACACCACTGTTAGGGGAAAAGATCCTGAGTCAAAACACAGAAAATCAAAAGATCAGGATGTAGGGCCCTTTCTCCATTGAATGAAATTACTATGCGAGGTTGGCTTCCATGAACAGCTAGCAATAAACTCACAGGAAAAGTGAACTATTTTTTAAATCTACTACAAGTTAACTGAAGGTTTGTATTTGCTAGTGATACCATCTCATTCAAGCACATTTGCATCAATAGGATATGCCTTTTAAGACCTCCCATGTATACCATACTACAATGAAAGAGGTGGGAAAGTCCAGTCTGAACTTTTTGATTTAGTCACCAGCCCTAGCAATTACCCAAGACTGCTTAGGAACATAGGTATGACCTCTTATCATCCCTTATCAAAGGGTTTTATCTAACCTAAACTGCATAGGAGGCAAATATCTAGTCTCAACTCGCTGCCCAGGTTCTCTATATAGTCAATGGTGAGACACAGGCACTTCCAGAGAATGAGTCACCATTTTCCAAGGTAGGTGGGATGAATCATCCCATGAAGATACCTCGCTCTTTAATTATAGAAATAATTTGGATGACTAGCTTAGGTCTGATGCTGCAGATGGGCCAACTGGATCCTTCCCACAGCTGTGCTAGTTCAGGCAGGGCTGCCCTCTCTGTTCACTGCACAGCCTGACAGACTCGAATGACAGGTGATCTGAACACTCTCTTGAACTACAACTGTTTCAACAACTACAACTTCATGATCATGTTTTTGATAAAAATCAACAGAGGCAAGATTCCTACAAAATTAAAGGTAGCTTTAACACACTAGTTTCCTTAGATGCTACCAAAGACTGGTACCACTCCTGCAGCCAGCAGTTAGCAAAGGCTGATGTAATTCATGCCCAGGCAAACCCCATCCTGAAGATAGCATGATGCATCTACACATAGCCTTTGGCTTTCCCCTTACTAATACTGCAGACAGTGAACGTTGGCAGTATGTGCAGCTTTGCACTTCGTGAGGTTTTGCTGCAAGGCCAGCTTTCAACTGTGTCTTCAACAGAAGTATGAAAATATCAGCAATTGTCATTTCCACTGTGCAGAAATGGTTTCCCAACAAGCCTCCCTTCTGTTATGTGAATATTTATATGGTGCTTTATTAGCACAAAAGTATATGACCAGAAGAAAACATCTTAATCAGATGTCACTTCAGGTCTGCTACCTTCACTCCTGGCAGCTGGCTGGTACAACTACAAGCTAATATTCTCTTTATGTCCACAACTGTTTTGACAAAGCTCTTTAGTTTGTTCCCTTCTTGAAAAGAAAGTCTCCTATCAAACTACTGCTTGAAATAAACATATGTCAGGTGAGATCAAACCTTCTTCCATCCTAACACCTTCTTTTTTTGACACTCATTACACAACTGTAAGAAACAGGATTTTTCCAATTCACACATCAGTAAGCAGGAGAAAGAGGCTGCTCCAATTATAGACTAAATCAAAATCTACTTTGAGATTGTACTTTCCTACAGCCCTAGTGCTCTGGGCTTGTGGCATTTGATCAGGTAAAGAGGCATGCCAAAGCAGAAAATGCAACAGCAGTGCAAGGCTACATGTTATTGATACACCTACATGAACAGAGTAATAGAGAAAGGGAGAGCGTGACAGATTCTTTAATGTTTTTTTAAAAACGTAGATGCAATCCTACTAAAAGTTTACCATCAATTTCAAGAGGAAGTGCAAAAACAGTTGTGCAGTACTTACTGAACTGCAATTAGTTTTACCACTCTCTGGAGTGTAAGGTCCACTCTTTGAACATTATAAATTAAGAGCTCCTGATCCTGAACAATCTGTTCTGAAACAAGATGGCTCCTTC
This sequence comes from Brachypteracias leptosomus, assembly GCA_013401335.1. Lineage (NCBI taxonomy): Eukaryota > Metazoa > Chordata > Aves > Coraciiformes > Brachypteraciidae > Brachypteracias > Brachypteracias leptosomus. The sequence continues at coordinate 7,964 of VYZX01007084.1, read as the reverse complement.
AGCCAATTGCATTCTTCAGATAACATCTTAGTAAAAAGTTTATCTCGTTGAAAATGTTATAGCAATATACAAAAAAATTAATACTGCCTGAAACAGTAAGCATTTTGGATCTGCAGCATGGCCAGGTTTCCAACCAAGACCCTATTAACTGTATCATTATGGACAAAATAATGGAAAGGATGAAATGCCAGACTATGTCAAGACTATGCTGCCTTCGATGTAAAAGGACCATCTCTAGTATAACTAGCATATGGATTTTTAAATTATTTTTTTTTACCTCCAACCTTAGAAAACCTTGGTAGAGAAACAAGATTTGCCATGTTGGCTCAAGACCAATCTTGCAGCAATTCAACCATCCCATCTCCAACAACTGTTTCAAAAAACACACAAGGAACTTTATTAACTATGCTTAAGGATCTGAGGTGAAGGTCTGTACCAACCCTATCACTCATGGCTGCAGAGGCAGCCCAAGAGCAGAACATCAGCTCAAAGGACAGCAGCTCCTAGCAAACGCCTGCTAAGACTGATACCAATTAAGAGTGGTTTGGGGTTTTTTTTGACAGTCTCATAAGCACTTTGCTCTTTTATTTCATGAGAGACTGAATGTCCCGAAACTAACACAGATGACAACAGGAAAAGTCAGAGGTATGAGCCTGACACCTTGAGTCAGATTCTTCCTTCCAGCTAAACTCATGGAGGTGGCAACACAGACAATATCTACTGCAGATCCACAGGTTGACAACAGAGTCTATGATCTAGGACATCTCCCTTATCATGCCCCTTGGCAAGGCAAAAGAAAGCAAGTGGTGCCAGGATACAGCACAGACCTTTGACTCCCACTGAAATTACTTCCCCACCAAAACCACACTCGGCAGGTGCTGGTCTGTCAGCTCCACAAAGAGGTTGTATTTCCCCCTCTCAGTCCACTGCTTAAGTCTAGGTTCCTCCTCATAAGCTAGTTCAATGTCCCCCTCTCTCATTGACCTGAATCTTGCTTACCAAGGTTAAAAATATAAGTTTCCCCTTAAGAGACTTCTTGTCACTTTCTGAAGCTCTCCAGAGGATTCTGGGCAAGTAGGTGACCTCGGTAAGAACAGTGAAAAGTCTTCTACAAGAAAATGAAATAAACTACCACAAGATACAATTAATGTATTTGTGCAATGTGGAAATCCCCAAATTCAACCTTTCAGTGATATCTAGATAAAAGGCTATTTCAGCAGCAGAACGTAGCTTGCTTTCTCTTTTCTTTCCTGTCCTCCCTTTCCCACTTACTTACGGAAAAATCTTTAAGTCACAAATTTACTTCTTGATCTTCTTCCCCGCTATGAACTTCAGCAAACTCAATTAATCTAAAAACCTAATTTTACCTCTGTAATATATTTGAGTACTTTTAATAGAAAGCTGCAATTTAGGACACTTAGTTCTTTGTGCAAATTAAGACTATTTGTCTATTTTCACAACTGAAATACAATCAGCATTCTTCTTAATGAGACAGTGTTTCAATTTCACTTGTCACCACAACACTTCTATTTCTTCAGTGCTCCTTCCATGAGCACAAAAACATGCACACCCACAGGTGGAAATGAGCATTTGTAACACACATTTGCTAACTAAAAAGGAAAAAGAACAGCTCTGTTTCACTCTGCAGAACAGCTTTTATCAGCATAATGTCATGGAAAACGATGAGTCTTGCTGCAGAGCAGTTTGAAGTCAAACCCTTCTCAGCCTCCTCTGTTGTTTACCAAGAGAAGCTGAAACAGCTTACAAATGGCCTTTACCCTAAATTAATCTTTACCCTCTTCACAAGAAACATGCTGGTTACACTGTGGTGAATTTTCCTGTAGATGGTATGACCCCTTTCCTCATGACCCACGGTTCTCACACTACCTATAGAGACATGGAAAAGCCCATAAGAACAGGGGATATGTGAGTTTGAACTGGAAACACGTGTCTGAATTTGATGGTCCTTTGGACACCCTCCTAAAGCCTGTCTCTTCTAAAGGAGTCTTTCATCATAACCATGATGCTCACAACACAGAAACAGCATTGCTCTAACTGGGAAAAAACCAAAGAGCTTAATCCCCTCTCTGAGCTCCTCCTACTACAGGAAAGGGTGGAGCAGGGGAACAAAGGAAGAAAAAAACAAAAAAAACCCAAATACTTCATGACCTGAAATGAAGATGAACCAGACACACCTTAACATTTGCTAAAGATCTCATATTTCTGTTGATTACAGATGGATGGTAGTAAGATATCCTCCAACATACAGGCAATGAGAGAAGGGGACCACAGAAGGATAAAAGCACTGAAAGTTGAGCTGTAGTCAGAAGCTTTGTCAAGCATGGATTACAATAAAAAGTCTAGAGAACTATCTGTTCTATTTGCCTATAACAGTCACCCACTTTGCAGACTAACATAGAACTAATTAAAGCTAGTGTATTCTGGTCAAAACAACCCAGAAATCACAGGCCATTGCTAATACTGTCCTCTGCATGTTTCATAGGATCTCACTTTCTGCTCTGAAACTATTGAGAGTCACCTTGTGCAAAGGGACTGCACTCCAGAGTCACAGTCTAAATATCTGTTTATTGTCTTGACACCAGATTTTCCCACATGAAAGGAATGCTCCATTAGTTCACAGACATACTGGAAAAAATCTCCCAAGCACTCTTCATTTTTATATGGCATTGTTCTGATTTGATGTGATTCCTACGTTCACTGTTTAAAATGTTTATATAAATTAAAAGTACATAGCAACATCTGAGGGCAAATCAGAAATGTGTGAATTCTTTCTCTAGCATACATGTTTTCATTAAGATGTAACTAATTGATTCAGGAAATGAAACAGTGTCAAGTATTTATAAAATTTTAAATAAATGTTGGCATGGAAGTAATATTCCACAAAGGTTATTACCTGGACTTAGGCAGCACAGCAAAACTGGAGTCTTATGCTACTAATACAAATCTACTGATGCATATTTTTCCATCAACATTTGTTTTGTACTCCTGAATTGTCTTTTCTGTGTATATTTCTGATCCATATATCTTTTTTTCTTACACAGTCCGTACCTAGACTATGCCTAATGGCCATGATACTGGATGTCTTTTTGAAGGAAATAATTATTTCTTGGTTCCAGATATTTGATTCCTTTGTGCTGCTTCCATTTCTCCTTCCTGGAAAATAAAGTGACTTGTTTACCCTGATCTTTCTAAATCAATGGGTGAGAGGGTTGTTGTGGGCCAAGATGCTGACTGCAAGGCTCTCCCCTGGATTCCTTTCTGGAGCCATGTAAACACGAGGTGAGATGCTGGCAGTTTGGAAGCATACACATCCAGCTCCACACAAGACAACAACAGTCTACGCTTCCCACCACTGCTCCCATTTCAATGCCTCAGTGGGACAGCTGTCCAGATGAAATCCTTTTTTCATGCCAATCCTACCCTATGGGTTAACAGTAAGATCATCCTGTAAGATATAAAGGGGTGTGTGTACTGACTGCCTCAGTCTCTTGCCAGTTTCTGAAAGTATTTTCCTTGACAACCTATTTAGGCAGCAAGCAGACCTCACTTTGCTGGCCCTGTCAAAGACTTCAAATTAATCCAAAAACCCCTGTCCAGATTCCTATGATCTGGACCAAAGGTCCTAAACATTTGGTTTATTTTCTTGCTCATGTTGTGAGGAGAAATTATGGAGTTTGACACGGAGTTCTTCACCAGACAGAAAAAGGTAGATGTGAGTTGAGGTGACAGCCAAAGGGGAGTAGGACTGGTAGGTTTGATGAAGAAAGGATTGCTGAGCTGCTTCTCAAGAAGTGGTAGGACTCAGGACTAAATGGAGCAAGAGATATTGGCTCGTCACCTGTCAGCCATTAGCTATGCCTCAAGACAGACACAGAAAGAAGAAATAAACCTATTTCTGGGTGGGCCTTGAGCAAGATGCAGCCTTTATATACTCAATTTTTATACATTCAAAAATTATTCAGGAGCACAAGTGCAGGGAAGGAGCAAGAGGAGACTCAGGGACTGTGTCATCCTGTGTTTGCATTGCCTAAAGCAGCAGGCACACCCTGGGTCGGTGGATGCACATGTGTTCCCAGTTCCTCCCTGCGCCCCGTAGTTCCCTCCCACACACACACACAAACACACACACATCACCCCTGCCCTTCACAGCAGGGTTACAGCAGCTGTATCCTGATCAAGGCCAATGAGAAGGGGAAGTGCGAAAAGAAGTGACAGCATCTGAGATACACTAATTTGTCCAAGCTTAACAGCTATAGCCAAGGAACTGCTGCAGACACCTCTCTTTCAGAAAAGGACACCAAAATTTCATTTCCAGGCAAAGCCAGAAAACATTAAAATAATTTTTCAGAGGTCTCAGAATGCCACCATCTGCTCATTGCAGGTCACAAGGAAGGACTCTATTGATGTCCCTCAGAACAAAAACAGGTTAAGATGGTAACTTCAGAGAAACCAACATTTCTACAGTTCAACATCAATAACAATAGTTTCATTTCAGAGACTGTGCTGATGAGAATTAGCAGCAGACAGTACATCTGGAATTAAGGTAAATAAAAATAAGATGTAAGCAAAGCCTAGTGAAATAGTTCACAGAAAGCTTTAATGGTATCAAGAACATTATTAGCTCTGCTGAACAACATATTTGCTTATGTATTTTTAACAAGGAATAAACTGCACCTGGATTTTAAGAGAAGTTACATTTCACTACATTTGCAAAAAGGAAAGTCCATGTCAAGTATAAACTGAACTGTTGCTAATAGGACCTCACAATGCAATTTACTAAATGGATTCTTAACTTGTACCAGAGCTACTGAAAGACAACCATGTGGGAAAGATTACATGTATTGACAAACATGGGTCATTTTAAAATACACTGGAAAAATATCTGGAATATATTGAAACTTGCCATATTTGATTTTTGAATTTTAAAAGCCTAAATCAGTAGCACAAAACTGGAATAAATAAAAGTATGTGACCTACACAAAAAATAGATCAGAAGTGGCTTGTGTCTTTGAAGTGACCTCATGAGAGGAAATCAGACCAAACACCGCCCAACTATTTATATGAATTTGATTACAAATCATCTTCTGATGTAAGATCAGCAGCTTTCTATTAGAATATCATATTTCAACAATTGTCCCCGACTTCTGAAAATTCCCCATAGGTTTCCTGGCTTTGACTATCAGCTTTACTGAAATACTATGTTCTTTGTTGAGGTGTAATTGAACAAAGAGGCTATTACAGAAAATCAATGTCTTGTAGTGAATATTATGATACTAGCTCTAAGGCAGAAGAGACAAAGTTTGGAAAGAGTGACTAAAGGTATTTCTACTATTCTGACTGGTTTAGTGTGTAAACTCAGCAAACATATGAACACCCATGGATAAATAAAAATGTTGCAAGTACTTAGAGAGTTTGTGTCTCCTCACTCCAACAATTACAGATTAAAGTGGTCTGTTCAAACAGAGAAGGTAGCAAGTACTTGTGTAGCTGCAGTATTTGTTGTTCAACACTTTATTCTACTATAACAATGTTTTTTTCTTTCCTTTCACTCTCATCTATTAATAGACCAAATGAAATAAACATTTCAGTCCAAAATTCAGAGAAAAATTAAGACCATGGTCATGGATTTCTGGAGACCAAGGCTTTTAAAAATGACTTTCAAATAATTGTAACCACAATCTACTGGTTTGTTTTCAGAAACTAGTACTAATCAATCTTTGGAACTGACGCAGTTTAGTGGGCTTCAAAGTTTATTTAAAAAATAACAACTGCAGCAGGGATGATAGCAACAATCACAAGGAGATATAAATGCTATGCAAGGTCAAAGGGTATATATTAATGTTAAGTTCCTTGCAGCACTGAGTGCTCAAAAATATGAACTTAAATGTCAGAGTTTTGTCAATTCTCCAAGCACTAACATGCCTTATAAAATTGTTGTGTTACTACAGGGCAAGTTTATCTGAATCTCATTTTTTTTAAAAGCAATTTTTTCATGGATACAGAAAAGCCTGAAAATATGAAGGATGCATCCCAAATTACTTTCCTTTCTTAAAGTTCATTACTAAGTCACTCTCATGACTGATATATTTGACTCTCAATTTTTGCATATTGAAGGCAAGCAACAGTGACTCTGATTTCTGCTAACTCCTGGTGCCTCCCACTGCACCTTATCAGAAATTCATAAGCATGCTGCTTATCTCAGTAGTCAAACCTCCAAGGCAAGGCAGCAAAGATGATGTTTCTGCCCACAGCTACCTGTCTTGCTCTTCTGGCCTAGATGAGAACAGGTACCTGAATTTCAGCCACACAGGTTTATAGCCCACCATCTCATCAAAGTAATTTTTAGCTGCTAAGATACTGAACTGTACTGTACCTCAGTGTGGGTACACCTTCCTACATCCGCTGTCTCTGCTAGAGAGGCTGTACCTCCTGGCGAAAGTGCAGGACCAAAAGCTGAATATAAAGACTGGGTCAGAGCACGATATTAATCATGTCCTCTGTGAGAGTGGGAAGCACCAGAGACTGAGAGAAACAATATAATGAGCAGTACTGGTAGTCTGTCAGGCATATCCAGGTTTGGATTCCAAGATTCAGCTGACAAGCACCCTAGGAACTTTCTGAGCTTGGGCATCGCAACCAGACCTCTGTATTTGTGGTTGGTGGAAACATGACAGCTAATGTGTTATCAGAGTTCATCATGGGCCCTTGCAGCACTTTTTCCCTATGGCCCTGTGCTACCTTATTGCCATCACTAGTAAATGGACATAAGGCTTGTAGAGGGGCTTGCAAATCCTGAGGACCTAGGCTTTTGAGGCCTGCTTTGTCTGAACTTTCCTTGACCTTCCTGCAACTCTGTTTTAGTCTGCAATTAAACTTGGTTTAGTTGTAACAATTTTTTTCCAACTGCCCAGATGTCTGCAGCCAATTTGTTTTCACTTCTGTTTATCTTTGCATGGTACCATCATCACTTTACAAATCTAACACAATGTAGTGTAGAAAAATACTGGTCTGGCATTATAGCAGAAGCCTCGAGAAGTGGAGATGCAGGATGGAGAGGGGTAAAAGCATTGGGTAAAAAGAGATAGGGTACAGAGTTGACACTTGGAGACATTATGGCTATAGACAGCTCACCCATGTTTGCTTAAAGAACTGTAGACTAGAGGCTGGACAAAACTATTTTTAAGGGTAATAAACAGAACAAAGAAATAGTATCTAACATGACCCCAAGTGGATCCTAGAGTGAAGAAGAAGGAATTATCAACATGAACATCATATTCCTCCTGTCAGCACCTGCACCTGTCCTTTAGATGCTGACAACTACTGAAATACCTCCACATCCTGACCATCAGAAAGAAACCACCTTAGGACCTAGAGGAGCAGGGGAAGAGTGAGCATTACAGCAGGATGAAGAGGTTGATGATTTGTCTGTTCAATGATTTTAACTGTATTGTTATTTATTAAGACTTTCCTCTGTACAGAAGCATTCTTTCTTTTCCTGTAATTATCAGATCTGAATAAGTAATGATTCCTGAATTAGACTCTAAATACTTTAATTATAGTAACACCAACGACTTCTTGCCAAGGCATGTTTCACCTTTGCACATAAAAAAGATTTTGAGTGTAATAGCACAGATGTGAAATTTAGTGCCACTCTTCACTGTTTACTTGTACCAACAGATGTTGTTGTCACCTAATGCTCTAGGAGAGACATTTTTGAACAGTTGGGAGCACTAATTTTACTCTTTCCAGCTTTTTAAGGTCATGTAGATCTCATCTCCACAGCCTAATTTAGAGAGTTTTTATAGACTAAAGATGCAAGAATGAGAGCTAGACATGACATTGTCAGGATAGTTTGTGATCACTGGGATAACACCTATGCTTCAAGCACAATCCATTTGCTTGCATTGAAACTACGAAATGATCATCTGCCCAAAGTGATATCA
>VYZX01007083.1:49512-80448 GCA_013401335.1 Brachypteracias leptosomus | reverse complement strand
GGGCAGCGGTAGCCGCCCCGTCCTCCTCCGAGTCCGGCGGCGGCGGGGAGTACAAGACGCTGAAGATCAGCGAGCTGGGCTCAGCGTTGAGCGACGAGGCGGTGGAGGACGGGTTGTTCCACGAGTTCAAGCGCTTCGGCGACGTGAGCGTCAAAATCAGCCGCCTCCCGCCCGGCACCGGCGCCGCCGACGAGCGAGTGGCCTTCGTCAATTTCCGCCGGCCCGAGGACGCCCGGGCCGCCAAACACGCCCGCGGCCGCTTGGTCCTTTACGACCGCCCGCTGAAAATCGAGGCCGTTTACGTCGGGGGCAGCGGCCGCCGGCGCAGCAGCCGCTCCCCGGCGCTGCTGGACAAGGAGTCTCCCTACGGCACGGCGGCCGTCGGGGTGGCAGCAGCAGCAGCAGCGGCCGTGAGGCACCCACCGGCTGGTGCCGCGCAAAGGGCCTTGTCACCTGCTGGTAGCGGCGGGGCCCTGGGTTACCGAGACTACCGGCTGCAGCAGCTCGCCCTGGGCCGCCTCCCGCCCCCCCCTCCTCTGCCCCGGGAGCTGGAGAGGGAGAGGGACTACGGGGCTTTCTATGAAGCGCGAGTGCGGCCGGCCTACGGGCTGGAGCGGGTGGCCAGTGTGGCGGCGGCCGGGGGCTTCCGTGGAGGAGGAGGAGGGAGCGCTGGAGCTGCTGGTGAGGAGGAGATCAGCCCTGAGGATGACCAGAGGGCCAACCGCACGTTGTTCCTGGGCAACCTGGACATCACCGTCAGCGAGTCAGATCTGCGCCGCGCTTTCGACCGTTTTGGGGTCATTACTGAGGTGGACATCAAAAGGCCGGGGCGTGGGCAGACCAGCACCTACGGGTTTCTTAAGTTTGAAAACCTGGACATGGCCCATCGGGCCAAGTTGGCCATGTCGGGAAAGGTGCTGCTGCGGAACCCCATCAAGATCGGGTATGGGAAAGCCACTCCGACCACCAGGCTCTGGGTGGGCGGCCTCGGGCCTTGGGTGCCCCTGGCTGCCCTGGCCAGGGAGTTTGATCGGTTTGGCACCATCCGCACTATCGATTACCGCAAGGGGGATTCCTGGGCCTACATCCAGTACGAGAGCTTGGACGCGGCGCAGGCGGCCTGCACCCACATGCGTGGCTTCCCCCTGGGGGGGCCCGACCGCCGCCTCCGCGTCGACTTTGCCGACACCGAGCACCGGTACCAGCAGCCCTACCTGCAGCCCCTGCCCCTGCCACCCCCGGCTCATTACGAGCTGGTGGCGGAGGCGGCTGCTTTTGGGGCTCACCGGGGAGCCCCGCCCGATCCTCTTCGGGGGGCCCGGGACAGGACGCCACCGTTACTCTATCGAGATCGCGACAGAGACCTTTATCCCGAGACGGAGTGGGTGGCCCCCCCGCCCCCTGTACGGGATAGGAGTAACCGGGCGGCTGCCTACGACCCGCTGGAAAGCCTCGAACGCCGCCGGGACGGTTGGTCCTTGGAGCGGGACCGAGGGGAGAGGGAGTTGGGCAGTAGTAGCAGGGATCAGCCGAGGAAACGGAGGCTGGTGGAGGACGGAGGCCGGCACTTGGACCGTTCCCCGGACAGCGAGCGCTCCTCTTCCTCCCGCAAGCGCCACTGCTTAACCACCAGCTCCCCGCCCGACCGCAGCCCCGAGCTCCTGGTAGGGAGGGAGCGTTACAGCAGCGACCCCGAGCGCTCCTCTCGTTCGCTCCTCTTGGAGCGACCTTCCCCTGTCCGGGAGTCGCGCAGGGGCAGCCTGGAGAGGGGGCAGAACGAGAAGCGCGACCGCAAGAACTCGGCCGAACGGGAGCGGAAACATCGCGCGGCCGCGGCCGCCCAGGAGGGCAAGAGCCCGGCCAAAAAGGAGGAGCGGGCTGCAGAGGGGGGCGGGGGAGGCTCCCGCCTCAAGCCCCCTCCTCAGAAACAGCAGCAGGACGGAGCGTCGCAGGCCGGGGCACCCCCCAAGCTGTGCTTGGCTTGGCAGGGGATGCTCCTGCTGAAGAACAGCAACTTCCCGTCCAATATGCATCTGCTGCAGGGGGACCTGGGTGTTGCCAGCAGCCTCCTGGTGGAGGGAGCGACTGGTGGGAAAGTAGCTCAGCTCAAGATCACCCAACGTCTTCGTCTGGACCAGCCCAAGCTGGATGAGGTCAATCGACGCATCAAAGTGGCCGGGCCCAACGGCTACGCCATCCTCTTGGCTGTGCCCGGCCCCTCAGACAACCGCTCCACTCCCGGGGCTGCCGAGGCCACCACCACCACCTCCACCCAGAGGCCCCTCAGGAATCTGGTGTCCTACCTAAAGCAAAAGCAGGCTGCTGGGGTGATCAGCCTCCCCGTGGGGGGGAACAAAGACAAGGAGAACAGCGGGGTCCTGCACGCCTTCCCGCCCTGCGATTTCTCCCAGCAGTTCCTGGACTCCACGGCCAAGGCTCTGGCCAAATCAGAGGACGACTATTTGGTCATGGTCATTGTCCGTGGGGCGTCCTAAGGGCCCTCGTGTTCTCTGTACCCATCCCTGCCTCCTCCTCCTCCTCCTCCTCCACGCAGCCCCTCCAGCGTGTGCCAGGTGCTATGGGATACAGCCTTAGCCAGCCCTGTCATTCTTTGACATTAGAGCTTTGTTTGTAGGTGACTTTCCCTGCCTGTTTTTCTGTTACGACGTTTTTTCTATAAGGTTAGAAGCCAGAAAGGTTGGTTTAGCTGTTAGTGTGACTAGGAGATGATGTTGAGAGTCCCCCCTGTCAATGGGGGTAGCAGGGAGGAGAGGCCTGCTTTGATTTACAGAAAAAACAAAAAAAAAAAAAGAAAAAAAAAGAAGAAAAAAAAATAGGAAAAACAACAAACTGGGGGAGGGAGGGAGGGGGAAAAGAACAAACTCCCGTCTTCTTAATTTTGATTCGTGTCCTTTTTTCATTTCATGTCTTTTAAAGCAAGTTCAATAGCTCATCCTTGGTAGAGTTCTGAACCTAAAAGACCAGATTTAAAGCACTCAGTAGTTTAAATGAAAAACCACATAGCAGCAGACTGGTGTCAACTCTTTTTTTTTTATTTTTAAGTATTATTTTTTTTCTAAAATGAGTCCTTGAAATTCCGTGCTGGCCTCTGGCACGTGTGGCCCCTTTCCTCAGGAGCCAAACTGGTTTCCCTGGCTCGAGGTGTGGTGGGCTCAAGGTGACCAGCACCTGCCCTTGGGTACCCTGCAGAACATTGAATTCCTTGCTCGGGTGGTTGAGAAGTTCATCCAGCCCCTCCAAATGCATGCACTGAAAGGATGGTTTTGGGTTTGTTTGTCTTTTTTTTTTTTTTTCCCCAAAAACCAGCGTATTTCTCTTGAGTTCTGTTGTATCCCATAATATGCACTTTGGGGTTTGTAGCAGTGACAATGTCTGGTAAAGAGCTGAGGACTTGTTACAAACCATGAATGTCTTGTGCTCACTCTGGTATGTAAGAAACAAGGAGGTGCTTTGAGAATAACTTTAATGATCTTGTGGGGTTTTTGTTTTACTGCCTTTTTTTGGGTTGTTTTGTATTTTTTTTTTGGAAGAGTTGCAGGTACAGTGGGGTCTGGTTCCACAATGCAAACTCTGAGCAAGTGTGCTTCTCTCCAGAGAGCGTTTTAATTCTGTGATAATTTAATTACATAACAGTTCTCATTAACGTTTTTACCTCTTTGTTAATAGCAAGGAACTGCTGTCTGCTGGGGACTCGTCAGGTACAGCACCGTGGGCATTACATGAGGTTTAGCATTGTGGAGGCACCTCCAGGAAAGTGCTTTTGGCATCTTGGAGAAGGTATTCAAAGTACCCCGAGATGCTGAGGGTTGAGCTCTTGTTCCCGTGATTCTAGGAGGGAACAGTTGGAACTTGGGCAGAACTTAGGTGGGTTTTTTCCCCCCTACTCATTGGGCACTTTTCTCCAGCATTGAGGAGGGAAGAAGGGATTGAAATCCTTGGTGGTGTGTTTCACAACCAGAAGGATGTTGCAGTCAGCTTCTAAACCCAAGTGTCAATCTGACTGAAGCTATTTACAGCCCCCCAATTGTGGTCTTGCACTTACCCCCAGAATCTCCCCTTGCACTTAGAGCCTTGGGCCATGTAAAAGCTGCTTCCCTCAGTCCATCCTCCAGCAGATTCCTTGGGCAAGTTGATTTTTTTTTTTCCCTTTCAACTTGCCCGCCACAAGAATCAAGTTCAAAATGTGGTAGATGAAGGAGGAAATGTCTTGAATGTATTTTGTGGGCACACCACTGCCAAAGTGTGACTGTGTGTGCTCGAGATTTGCTGTCCCCCAAACCAGTGTTTCTATCACACCCCTTTGCTGACCCACTCGTCAGAGAGTGCTTTGGTTCAGGTGGGCTTTGATTCCCTTGAGCTGCCCCAGGATGAGCAGATTTGGCATCCCAAGCATCATGGTGAACTGAGAACTTGAATGTGGCAGCGTGTCTTGAAAACTGATTTTGTTGGGGGTTTTATATACCTATTTTCTTTCTGAATAGAAACATAAAAGCCTCATTTAATGCTCTTAAATGTTTGAGGGGGAAATCCCAGGATTTCTGGGTTGTTGTCCTTCAGTGTGAATGTAAGAGGTGGCAGAACTCAGCTGTTCAACTTACTATTAACAATGAGAACTTTTCGAGACGACGCCGGTAACGCCAATAACTGTGTTGTAGAAGATTTACCACTGATTGCAAAGAATGTTTGACTTGGGCAGGTGCCTGTTGTGTGTCAGCAGGTCCCCAAGGCTGCTGCTGCTCCCTCCTGGAAGTGCTGCTTGTGTTTAGAGCCGAGTTGTCTTGACTTATGTCAAGCAAAGAGTTTGAAAGGAAAGGAACGTGATCGGCTGGGAATTCAAATCTGCCCCAAACCACAAAAAAAATTTAAAGGAGCTCTAAGGTTTGTGTTTGATGCTTAAACTTGTGGAGAGCAGCATTTGTGCTGACAGGCAGCAGGCACCTGCTTTTAAAACCTGTAAAACTTGGGGTCAACGTGGCTTGCCAAAGCAAACGCAGTGTGGGAACCCTTGGGAAAGGGTTTCCAAATGCCATTTGTCCCTCTAAAATCCTGGTGGTTGTGCCTGCCCCGGGCTTCCATGAGTCCAAGCTGTGCTGTGCCCGAGGGGAGCAGGGAAGAGGCGAGGCTGTGTTTGACTCCAGGTTTTCTGGTTCCTAATTTCATGGAGCACCTGCTTCTTTAAATCTGGTTTCTTTGTGGTTGCTGCTCTGGTTTGTAAGTGAGGATTTGAGCACCCTCAGCGGGTGTTATGTCAGAGTGGAGCTGACTGGCAGCCTTTTGTGCATGGGCAGCGTGGGGGGCTGAGCTTGGCTCTGCAGCAGGCACTGCTGGAGCACCTGCCTGCTACAGAGTCACCTCAGCCAGGGCTGACCACGAGGAGCAGCCCACGTGTGCTCCCACCTCTGTGTGGAGCCCAGCAGATGTAGCAGCCAAGCTCTCCCGTGGTGTGAACGTTGCTCAGTGTTTCTTCTACCGTTGTGTGCAGCTGATGTTCCTCTATTTCACCCATTGGTTGAATGAGAAAGGATGTCCTTTTCCTGAATCATTTCAGAGTTGTGCTTTCCGCTTTGGGGGAAGAACCTCAAATGACTCATGCTTTTGTTTGAGGATTTTTAGTTGTTGGTTTATTTTTATTTTGGTTTTTTTTTTTTCAATTGGAAACTTGATGCAGCTTCCTTGGCCACCAGCCAGGGGCTTTGTTTGCTCCCATCTCATGGGGGGGGTTGCTGGGGCTGTGGGGGAGCACCCAGGTTACCCTCGATGCCAGAGGTTCCAGCGACGCATCCTTGTAAGCTTTGGAGGGGGAGAGAGAAGGACGTTTAAGTGCCAGGCAAACCAATCTCACCCTCTCTCTTTGGGTCTGGTTTTTACAAGGATTGCAAAGTTTTGGTGACAACTTGCTCAGCCCCCGTGGAGGGCAGAGGGGGGAGAGTTTCTTGCAGTGGTTGTGGAACCGCCTGGTTGATGGTAACCAAGGTGAAAGGCCTTAAGTATTAATGGGGGAGGAGGAGTGACTCAAAATTGTGAAGACAGGTTCAAAAACTCTGAGGACTCAGGGAAAAAATGGCTTGGGAAACTCGTAGTTCCTGGCTTGCTCAAAGCAGTGTTGAGGGCAGTGCTCCTGGGGAGTCTGCTGGATGGAAACAAGGGTGGAAGAAATCCTTGCCGTGTGGCTATAGAGCTTTTGGGGTTCTTTCCCCTGTGTCTCCCCCTTCACTGCTCTCTGCAGACAGCACCGAAGGATGAATATTCCAATGATTTCTGAACCGAATGATGAGGTGATTTTTGTAGTAGGCTTGAAGCAGACTGGATGGTTCCCAGCGTGGGCCACTGACTATTCAACTTCATGCAGTTTGTTGATTGTGTGGGAATGATGAATGAGAAATATGACTTGAATAGTAATAATTTTTAAATTCGATTAGGTGTGTCTTTGATTGGACCTTTCCTTAAAGACCAGAGTTGTCCACCCTTAGAATTATGCCACAGAAAGAGAAACCCATAACACTACATTTCCTATTTGTGTTATTAAGTCGCCTTCGGGAAATATTCGTGGAGGAAAATCAACTGAATTCTCAGTGATTCCGTTGGTTTTTCTCCTGGCTAATTATTGGGACGTGTCCAATTAACTGTTACTGCAAGTTGAGTAATCATCAGTACTGTAAGCCTAGGTTAACCTCGGTCCAAAAAAGAAGCCCAGCACTACTTGTTATGCATCTCTACAGAGAAGGTGACTTCATTTCAAGGTTTCATGGGGGTAATGGTGCTTTTTGAAGTCCAGGTTGAGTATTCAGGAAGGCCTTTGTAGCTCTTGATGTTCATCTGTATAACGTAGGGAGGGGAAAACAAAGAAAGGAAAAATCTGTTGTACACATTTGTATTGAAATAACATTTTCTTTCCTCCTGCAAGCCAAGCTGGTGGACTGCAGAAGACAAGCGCATGGGATACCAAGCTCTAATGGACCTTTGGGAAGAGAAGCTGTGGCTTATGTGGATTTTCCATGGGCCTCTCGATGGAAGAAAGCTTATCTGTTTAGTATTTGTGCATTTTACTAAAATGGCAGCTTTAAAAAAAAAAAAAAAAAAGTTGTGTATCTGCTATTGTGATGCCAATGCCCGTGTTTTAAGTGGAAAAAAAAAAAAAAATGACCTCTTTGCTTTGTGCTGTGTACACAAGATTGCTGGAAAAGTAAAGGAATACCCTTTTTATGGCTCACACAGCTTTGAAAGTAGCTGTCACTCAAACATGCGCTCACAGTTGAGCTGATTTTGTTTCATTCTAAATAAATTGTTTCTTTTGAGGAAAATGGTTTTTCTGCCTGCAAGTGAATTGACGACAAAGGTTTTGACCCCCTTTGCTTGCAGCCCAGGGGTTCCCTGCTGCTTGAGCTGCTAGCTGTTGGGTCTTGAGCAAGACACTTCTCGCGTTGAACCGGCTGGTTGTACCCAACCTGAAGACATCTCATTGATTGTCTTGCCGTGACCCCCCCCTTGGTTTGCAGCGAAGGACAAGGGGGTCACTTGCTGCTTTACTCCTCACCCTGACGAGGAAGCGGTGCTGATGCTGGCGTGCAAGAAGCAGGGAAGCACCCCCCCTCCCCCTGCATCTCCGAAGTCTGGGGCTTCGCTGGTTTCGAAGAGCTGGAGTCCGTGAATTTTAAGTTCTCTGATTTGTTTGGTTCGCACCCACCGCGTTTGGCTTTAGTTTCTTTTTGTTGGTTTTTAAGTTTGAAGAGAGAGAGAGAGAGGAGAAAAAAAAAAAAAAAAAATTCGCGCCCGCTTTGAATCTTTGCCCGTAAAAACCTGGGCCCCAAATTGCCAAAAGGAGAGGAAAAAAAAAAAAAAAAAAAAAAGAGAAATGAGTCCTTAGAAGTGTTTAAATGCTGTTAATAAAGCCTTGCCCGGCGCGCGCGAGGCGCTCCTCCACCTCCAGGGGCTTGGCCTTGATGGGTTTAGTGCTGGCTGGATGGCTGAAGAGTTCCTGAGAGCTCGGGAGTCGGTAATTTTAAAACCCTGTGGTGTTGGTGTCTCAGTGCCTTATTTGTGACCGGTTTCGAAGCCAAACGCCTCGGATGTGCATGCACCCTGATCGCGTCCCCGGCCCCCGCCGCTCCTTGGCGGTCGCCTCACGGTCTAGTTGCAGATGGTGAGAGGATAAAAAAGTGATAGAGGCGTCCCGACCGTGTTTCGTTCTCCTGGTCCTGGGGGCTCCTGAGCTGCGGAAGGAGGTTCCAGGGCGGGAGCACAACTCCGTGGTTGCTGCAGGAGACTTCGGGGCCCAGTTGGGACAAGTGTGGACGTCGAGATCCTGCTGCGTCGTTGGCTTCAGAACCTGCCCGTGGTGTTTGTTGGGCTGTTGTAGAGTTAATGTGCCGCCTGGATGAAGACATGTTGATGTGCCAGCTTGCCCTGATTGCTTTGACATGCTCTCACCTCCTGTGGATGCCCAGCCTGCAGCCCTGCAGGACCCTTGCTTGGCTGCAGGTGCCTTCCCACCAAAGGATGCCATGGGTGTGCTCTGCGAGGTGGCCGCTCCTGGGGCAAAGAGCTCTGTAAATCCCCGAGCCAGGTAAGGGGGTTCCAGAGGTTGAGCTGAATTGTGATGTTAAAAGAAGATGGTTTTGTTGTTTGCCTGTTGGTTTTGACTCTTGATTCTCCACTTCTACTAACGTGGTTGCTCTGGGGATGGGAGTGAAGGAGCAAACCCTTCAGTGGAGCTTCTGTGGTTGCTTTGGGGGTTCCTGGTAATGAACGTGATGTTTTCTTACCTATCTGGGGGTAAAACGGGGGGTTTCCAGCTTGGTGAGCTGGAACTGCTGTTTTGATGTCATGAACTGCTTGACTTAATGCTGCTTTGATCCAGAACTCTCTATTTGGATATGTTGGTGTGGAAAGCCAAGGCAAAGCTCCCTCAAGATGTTTGTGGGGTGCTGGTGTAAGCATTTAAATTGAGCTGTTTGTTGTAAATGGGAGCAGTTGCTGGTAACGAGGGGAGGGGGAAATTGGGGAGATGCCTTTTCTGCTAGAAGTTGGTGTTTAGAGTTAAAAATTCCTATTTTTGTGATGTATTTCATGTTTTGTTGAGATACAACCTCTGAATCTGGTGGAATTTGAAGCGTTGCACGAGAGGCTTGGGGCTGGTCCCAATAACAGGAGGCACATTTCAACCTCTTGAACTGGGCTGAGTGTTGGTGCCAGCAGGAGATGAGTGATCTCTGCGTGTAACCCCAATAAAGGTGGTGGTTTGAGAAGCTGGGCGTGGGTGCCAGGGGCTGGGCACCTTCTGGGTGTGCTTGGGCTTGTTGTGTCCTGGCCAACGGGTCCATTGGTGGCCGTTCAGAAGAGGTTTGCCTCTGGCTTGGGTTTAAATGTGTATTTAACCAGGAGATTATTCCTCATCTATTGATTCCAGAGACTTGGAGGTATCATGGGATGTGGCGTGGGGTGATTGTCCCATGGTTGCTTTGTAATTCCAAGTTGTTTGTGTGCTGGGGCTGCCCCTCTGCCTTCTGTGTTGGTCAGAGCTGCCAGGTAAAGCCAGGCTTATGTTAAAACCAGTCTCTTTGAAGGGTTAAGCTCTCTCTATGCATCATATTAATTTGGCTAATGAGACTTCTGGGGAAAGTAGATTTATAAAGAGAGCCATTTAATTAACTGCACTGCAGTAGAAGGCGATGCAAGTGGATTAGATGAGGAGCCAGTTATTGGAATTCACACTTGGGGTTTTTTTTGAGAGTTGTGCTTTTCCCAGCCACGGCTGAATTAATAAGTTTAAAACATCAGATGGCCCAGATTCTGCTCCTCACTAATAAGGAGCTTATGTTCTCCTCCTGCTGCTGGTTGACTAGGAAATGGCAAATGCTCTTTGAGGCTCCCCTCTCACCACACGTGGTGGCTTGTGGTGGGAGTTGATGGGACAGAGACATCTGCAGGAAGGCCAAGGAGAGAAGTGGGAAGAACCTTGGGCTGGTGGCTTTGTGCTTTCCCTTGTTGTTGGCTGGTAGCTGAGTGCCTGAGTTTAATTAGGGCTGGCTTGAGGAGTGGGTGAAGCTGCTGAAGGACTTATGGTGTGATGGGTTACACCAAGAGCCTGCTGGTGTTCAGCCTGTTTGGTCATGTGCTGATGGGGTTGAGGTGCCTCAAGCAGGAGCAGAGGGTGTGTATGTGGTGGCACAAAGGTCATAGAATCATTTGGGTTGGAAAAGACCTCTAGGATCAGACTTGGGGGGGCTGGTTGAGGAAAAGCTCAACGTAGGCCAGCAATGGGCCAGTGCAGCCCAGAAACCAATTGTGTCCTGGGCTGCAGCAGAAGTGTGGGCAGTAGGTCAAGAGAAATGATTCTGCCCCTCTGCTCTGCTCTGGTGAGACCCCACCTGGAGTGTTGTGTCCAGCTCTGGAGCCCCCAGCACAAGAGGGACGTGGACCTGTTGGAGATGGTCCAGAGGAGGGCTACAAAGGTGATTAGAGGGCTGGAACAGCTCTCCTACAAAGACAGGCTGAGAGAGTTGGGCTTGTTCAGCCTGGAGAAGAGAAGGCTCAGGGGAGACCGTCTTGGGGCCTTCCAGTATCTGAAGGGGCTACAAGAAAGCTGGGGAGGGACTTTTCACAAAGGCCTGAAGTGATAGGATGGGGGTGATGGGTTCAAACTGGAAGAGGGGAGATTTAGATTAGAAATTAGAAGGAAATTCTTTACTCAGAGAGTGGTGAGACACTGGCACAGGTTGTCCAGGGGGGTTGTGGATGCTCCATCCCTGGAGGTGTTCAAGGCCAGTTTGGATGAGGTCCTGGGTGGCCTGATCTAGTGGGAGGTGTCCCTGCTGTTAATAGGGGGGTTGGAACTGGATGATCTTGAAAGGTCCCTTCCAACCTAAACTGTTCTATGATCATCAAGTCCAACCTTCATCCCAACATCTCCCTGACCCCCAGACCATGTCCCAAAGCTCCACATCTACTCATTTGTTGAAGCCCTCCAGGGATGGTGACACCACCACCTCCCTGGGCAGCCTGGTCCAGTGCCTGACCACTCTGCCAGTAAAGAACTTCTTCCTAATGTCCAATCTAAACCTCCCCTGGTGCAACTTGAGGCCATCACCTCTTGTCCTGTCATTAGTTACTTGGGAGAAGAGCCCAACCCCAGCCTCCTTTTGGGTAGAGAGCAATGAGGTTTTGAGCAACCTGCTCTAGTGGGAGGTGTCCCTGCCCATGGCAGGAGTTTGAAACGAGATGATCTTGAAGGTCCTTTCCAACCCAAACCATTCTATGAAGTCTCCTCTCAATCCTGCTCCAGGGATAAGTTAAATGTAAAGGATCAAGGTGTGGATGGTGTCAAACGTGGGGTTGCTGTGAGTTAGAGTTACCACCTCCCAGCCCAGCTCCTGTGCCCATGTCTTGGGGTTTGAGCTCGTGTGTGTTGTCCCAGGCCAGGTTGTGTGGTGCACGTGGCCACAGATGAGCCATAGGTTAATTGTGGGTGAGGGATATTTCATCTCCTTATCTCCCTGCCTTGACCTTCATACCCAGTTCTGCAACTGGATCTGGAGATGGGGCTGTAGATTTGTAGCTATCTTCAGTATTTCCTGTCCCCAGATCCAGTGATAGGTCAGGCTGGTTTTTAGCAACGTGGAGAACTGAGCCCTGCCCTCCACTGGCAGCTCTCCCTGTCATCTCTGCCATGTGCAGCGAGTGAGCTCCTGGGTCCTTTGCTCTGTATCTCCTTTCAGGCCCGTAAAATTAGACCTTTTAGGGATGCCTGAGGCCACACGTAGGGTGCAGAAGGATTTAGGGTTAAGAGAAGCCAGTGAGGTCTCACAAAGGTTGTCATTAAGCTCTTTGAGGGGAGTTGTCTCCTGGGCCATGGTGGTTTTTGCAGCCCCCTTGGCCAAGGGGTGGCTTTTGATGGTTGCCTGCAGCATTGGCAGGACAACCTGGGGTGCTCCAGCAGGCAGAGGTTTGGTGCAGGATGGACTAGATGATCTCTCAAGGTCCCTTCCAGTCCCTGACATTCTGTGAACTCTTGAACCACCCGAGCTGCTGTCGTTGAGGTTTGCAGGGAGGGCAGGGTGAGGAAGGGGATGTTGTTGTTCCTCATGCTGCTTCTCGTGGGGTGGTGAACACAAGACTTGATGGTTCACATCTGCCAGCCCAGCTTCCTTCTGCTGTGCTTCTGACAAGAGAGGTTGGACCAGATGGTCCTTGAGGTGCCTTCCAACCTGTTGTTCCATGATTCTGTGATTCCTTCCTAAGACATATGAACAAAGACATGTTCCTGCTTGTCAGACACCTTCCAACGGGTGCCTTTGCTCCTCCTCATGGCTCCCAGCCTTGTGTCCCAGCAGCAGGTTGAGGCTGGGAGAGCTTGGTCCCTGCCACCTCCCAGCTTGGCCATAGCTCCCCTTCCCTACTTGACTGGAGGTTTGAGGTGTTGGAAATCAATTTATTGGCATTATCTTGATCAACGAGGTGTTGTAAAGACACCCTTTGCCTCTCCTGAGCTCGAGTATGGGCCTTGCCCTGTCTTGTCCACGTGAGGAATGTCTATAGAGGAACATTCTGCAAAGCTTGATGGTGACTTAGGAGACAAAGTCCTTATTGCTTTGGAAATGGAGACCTTGACCCAGGAATTACTTCTGGAGTCATCCATGGCCATGAGCAAGAGCTCCCATCCCCTTTGTGGTTACCCCAGGCTTGAAAGCTTTTCCTTGAGGATCTCCTAGCTAAGATATATTTCATATATAATAGCTGAGATATTTTTCAACCCTGTTTTAATGTTTTGTCATTAGAGTAGCTGATAAATTCCCATCAACTCCCAGGAAAATTGTTATGTAAAGATTAAAAAAACCAACAAACCAGCCAACAACCAACTCCCCACCTCCTGTGGAATCTTTCCTCTCCCTGGAAGTGCAACTTTTTAATTGAGGCTTTGCTGAATTTCAGCCTGATAATGTCCCAAGCGTGGCCATGGGACGTGTTCCAGGCAGGGAGGGAAACAACACCAACAAAAAAATAGAGAAAAAAAAGCCAAGTGTTCCTGTTATCAGCGTGTGTGAGAGAAGTAAACAACTGAAACCGCAGGCGAGCCCTGCCAAAGGAGGGGTGAAGCCTTTTCCTCTGCCTGGAAGGCCCTTTTCTTACCCTCACCAGCTCTTTTTAATTCCTTTTTTGCTTTTTTTTCTGTGGCTTCAGGTAAATGTGGAAACCTCAGGGGTGCTGGGAGCTGGAGCACCTTGTTTGGGGTGTGTTGGGAACCACCACCCAAACCTGCACCAGTCACAGTTGTTAAAAAGCTTCTTGTTCTCCTTTAAAATCTGAATTATGTAGGTTTTTTCTCCTTGCTGTGGTTAATGTGTCCTGCAAAGCTGCCATTTCTCACCAGAGGTGAGAAATCTTGCAGTGGTTTTGGGCATAAAACAAGGAGGTGCCAAGAAAGGGTCACCAGGAGGTCCCAGGTGATGGGTTAACCCCAAAACCTCAGCAACGATTCCAGGCAAAGCTCTGGAGGGGGTTTTATTGCGAGATAAAGGTGGTCACTTATTATGTGATAAACTCAATTTTCTCTGTGTTCAGTGCTGGGTTTTATCTGTTGCTGGCACCTGAAAGGAACGGTGGGAAGGGCCCAGCCTTGGTTATTAGTAGATTATTATTTTATTGGGGAGAAAGTCTGACCCTGGAGAGCAGGGGTGGGGAGAGAGGTTTGGGTTGTGGAATGGGGAATGGTTAAATCCGTGCTTTAAAATCTCTGCCCTGGCTCTCAACGACCCAGAGAAGGTTTCCAGCAATACAGGAGGAGGGAGGAGAACCTGCAGCTGGTGGTCAGAGCCCTCTGAGGCAGACAATGACTATGAAATAATAATCTTATTTTAGATTATTATTCCAGTGTGAGAGAAAGGCTCATGCAAGACTCTTCTTGATGCGGGCTCAGATTTCTCGGTGGCTTTGCTGGACCTGAGCTGAGTCTTAGCAGCTTTTTATCCTGGCTCAAGTGAAATCAGTGGAAGTGGGGATTAAGGTCTGTAAGTTCCTACCCTGTGGATGAGTCCTGCTGAAATACCTGGCATGGGCCCTGCAAGTGATCCCAGCAGGTGACAGAGGGTGCCCAGGCTCTTCTGGGCAGGGCTGGGATGCCAGTAAAGTCCCCCAAGCTCTTGTGTCACTGCTCAATCCTTTTTTCACTGGAGCTCGAGCTCCTGGAGCTGCCTTGGGGGATTANAGCTGAACAGCCCCAACTCTCCCATCCTGTCTCCACCCCAGAGATGCTCCATTCCCCTGAGCATTTTGGTGCCCTCCTCTGGACACACTCCATACCTGGCAATAAATCACTGAGTAATGATGGAAAAGCTTCTTCTCCTCCCTGTGGCTCCCAGGAATGTGGGAGCCTTGAGCCAAGCTGGGTGGAACAAACCCAGGAGTAACTCCGTAACTGAAGTCACACGTGTTGCAATATCTTGGAGAAGCCAATTCCACATTTTCTCCTCCTTTTCTCAGTCTCCTGGTGCTAAAATGAATCAGGAATCGGGCTCCTGTCCATCAATACTTAGAAAACTTCACCTAAACAAAGGAAGGATTTGTCTTGAAGGTGATTGAGGATGTTGCTCCAGGTTTCTCTTGGGGTACAGGGAAAATTGGAGGCTGTACAGTGAAAATTCAAGGAACTGGTGAAAACCTTTCACCACTCAGATGCTTCCCCAGCAAGCTCTGGATCCATCAGCATTTGGTTTCTCTGCCCTGTTGTCCTGGTGTGAATTTTAGGGAGGTTTTTAAACTGAGGAATCTTGAGTAAAATGCTTCCAAAGTGGATTTTTCATCCATATCCAAGCACGGTGCAGCCACTCATACGTAGCACGTTCCCCAAGGATGAGCTGGGGGCAGGAAAATATTACCCTGAGTACCTCAAGACCCAGTGTTGAGGTTGTCATTAGCATTACAAGGGGGTTTATTTATTGCAAATTAAATTATTTTCTTGGAATTATCTCTAGGAGGTCGTTAGCAATTTTTCTTCTGATCTAAAGCACAGAGATGATGCTGGAGAGGTGCAGGAGAGTTGAGAAAAGGGGGTGAAAAGATGGAATTGGCTTCTCCCTCTGCTGTTGGGCTGCTGCTGTGGCAGGACCAGGAGGGAGGGCTGGGAGGGGACCATATTTAAGCAAATTTTTCATGCTATTAAACCCTTGCTGCTCGTTTTCCCTACCCTGAATCCTGTGACTGAGTGGGGGGAGCAGGCACCGAGGGGATTTGCTGGTGAAGCTGGGAGGTTACAGCTTTTCAAGTCATTTGTGTCCCAGCAAACCCTCCTTCTGCCTTTATCCCAGCAGTGCCTGAGTCTCTTTGCTGTGCAAAACTGGCTTTATGAAGATATTTACAAGATGACTTCAATGGGATGGAAAAATCTTCCTCCGGGCAGATGTTCCCCTCCTCGTCGCTGTTTGTTTCTCTAATGGGTGTGTTTTGGGTGGGTTTGCAAGTAAATAAATGCCTTGAGCTTCCAGAGCTGCCAGGAGAACTAAACCATCTGTTCTGTGCTTGCCTTCCCAGCAAAAGGTGGGAGAGGAGAGGAGAGGAGTGATTGTGGCCACCAGACCTCGCCCTGAGCCTGCTGGGCTGCAAAGACAAAGCCTTGAAGACTCTTCTCCCGCCTCCCAGCCCCATGGTAGGACCCTGCAGGGCAGCTGGGAGGGGTTTCTCCTTCTGGGGACTGCTTTCTTCAACCTCTTTTGATAGATAAGAGGTGATTGGGGCTAGAGAGAGGTACTTGGGCTGTGGAGAGTTATTTTTAGGGCCAGTAAAGGCTGGTGGGGCCCATCTGTGGAGGCTCTGGGGCTGGAGAAGAGGAGCCTCAGAGGGGATCTGATCAATGCTGCTCAAGAGCTAAAGGGGGGGGGCAAGAGGCTGGGGCCAGACTCTTGTCAGTGGTGCCCAGGGACAGGACAAGGGGCACCAAGTGGACCCCAGGAGGGCCCATGTGAGCAGGAGGAGAAAGGTGTTTGGGGTGAGGGTGTTGGAGCCTGGCCCAGGCTGCCCAGAGAGGTTGTGGCGTCTCCTTGTGTGGAGAGATCCCAAAGGGGCCTGGACACGCTGCTGGGCCCCCTGCTCTGGGGGAGCTGCTGGAGCAGGAGGGTGGCACCAGAGCATCTCCAGAGGTGCCTCCAACCCAAAACATTCTATATTCTGCTCCTTTGCAGAGAGGGTGCAAACCCTTGGGAGACCCATTTTTCTAAATAAGGGTAAGGAATTGGTGGCACAGGGGAGGACTCTCCATAAAAACCTGGAGGTTTTAAAGGGAGCCCATTTGTTGGAGCAGATGGGATGGGAGGTGTGGACATCACACCCAAATGAAAATCACTCCTTGGTGGCAAAGGAGTGGAAAATGTAACAGGGCTTGTGTTGAAAGGAGGATGGTGTTGAGCAGAGTGGCTTTATTTATGGGAGAGGGAGAGATCAGAGCAGGGGGATAGGGGCCATAAATCATCCTGCATCCAGTTCTGGAGCCCCTAGGACAAGAAAGGTCTGGACGTGCTGGAAGGTGTCCAGAGAAGGGCCACAAGAATGGTCAGAGGCTGGAGCACCGAGGAGAGACTGAGAGAGTTGGGGTTGTTCAGTCTGGAGAAGAGAAGGCTCTGAGGGGACCTTCTGGTGGCCTTCCAGGATCTGAAGGGGGCTCCAAGAAAGCTGGGGAGGGACTTTTGAGGCTGTTGGGTAGTGGTAGGAGTGGGGGGAATGGGTCAAAAGTAGAGGTGGGGAGATTGAGGTGAGACATTAGGAAGAAGTTGTTGCCCAGGAGGGTGGGGAGACACTGGCCCAGGTTGGCCAGAGAGGTGCTGGAAGCCCCATCCCTGGACATTTTTCAGGCCAGGCTGGCTGGGGCTGTGAGCAACTGATGGAGTGGGAGGTGTCCCTGCCATGGCAGGGGGGTTGGAACTGGATGAGCTTTAAGGTCCCTTCCAACCCTGACAATTCTCTGATTCTATGTGGGATGAGGATGGGGTGTGTGGATCTTTGTCCTTACACTGCTTTGGTCCCTGGGTCTCACATTAATAGTGAAAAGCACTGTTGAGCTCAAATACCTGTTGGAGAGAGGCAGAATAAGAAGCTTTTTAAGCTTTGGGGTTGGAAAACCCAAAGCCAAGTGTCCCTGAGAGTTCCTATTCAGTACCAGACCAATGCTGCTGGTGATCTTTAGTTCCTTCAGTGGGAAAGTGAGGAACTGAGACATTTCAAGAGGTGAAAACTCAAGTTTACAAATGAAAGCTTCACCCCTGCTGCAGAAGGTCTCAGCTGAAGGTTTGTTCAGGGCTGGCTTTAGCCAAATGACACCACAGCCACTCACCCCTCTTAAACTCACAGTGCCTTAAATGCTTCTTAAACAGCTTTATCTTTAAACCCTGAGTGCTCAGAAAGTGACCCCCTAGAGATCCTCTCATGGATACAGGTAGAACTTCATCCCAGCCTGAGTTTGGGCCAGTGGTTAAGGGGTAAAAGGTCAATTTTTGAAGCCCTTGCTGCTGGTGGATTCCTGCAGGAGCTGGGAACCAGCATATAAAAAATTAACCACTTTGTAACAAAGATTTTTCCCCATCTACTGCAAATTCAAGGCTAAATTTGTCCCGTGTTTCTCTGGCACTGTGTAATTGTGTAACTGCTGAATTTGCCCCCTTATTTGTGAGGGAACTTTCTTGCCTGCAGCAATGTTTGAGCTCCTTAATACCACTGTAATGTTCTGGAGCTTTGTATTAAATATACACCACTTAAATTTAGTGCTGGCAATAACCCATCTGACAGTTTAAAGGAGTGTTTCTAGGGGGGAAAGAACTCTCTTGTTGGTTGAATATTGAAGAAAAAAGAGCAGAAAATAAAATAATCATGCCAGTTGCATGTAAAACTCTTGTGATATCCCAGATCTCTGTGATAATTTCAAATATCTGGTGGTGATGCAAAGAATTGCAACTCACAATGGGCCAGAAAGCCAAAGCAGCCAAATCTCAAAGGAATCTCTAGGATGCAGGTTGTCTATATCACAGAATGTCAGGGATTGGAAGGGACCTCTAGAGATCATCCAGTCCAACCCCCCCACCAGAGCAGGGTCACCCGGAGCAGGTCACACAGGGACGTGTCCAGGGGGGTTTTAAACATCTCCAGAGCAGGAGACTCCACAACCTCCCTGGGCAGCCTGGGCCAGTGTCTGGCACCCTCACCAGGAAGAAGTTTCTTCTCCTATTGATGTGGAACCTCCTCTGGTCCAGCTCACACCCATTGCCCCTTGTCCTGTCACTGGCTGTCCCTGAGCAGAGCCTGGCTCCATCCTCCTCACACTCTCCCTTTACACATTTATAACCATTCCTGAGGTCCCCCCTCAGTCTCCTCTTCTCCAGGCTAAAGAGCCCCAGCTCCCTCAGCCTTTCCTCACCAGGGAGATGTTCCACTCCCTCCAGCATCTCAGTGTCTCTGTGCTGGACTCTCTCCAGCAGTTCCGTGTCCTCCTTGAGCTGAGGGGCCAGAACTGGACCCAATATTCCAGCTGTGGTCTCCCCAGGGCAGAGCAGAGGGGCAGGAGAACCTCTCTGACCTACCAACCACCCCCCTTCTGATCCACCCCAGGATGCCCTTGTCCCTCTTGGCCACAAGGGCACATTGCTGGCTCATGGTCACTTGCTGCCCACCAGGACCCCCAGGTCCCTTTCTCCACCAGCTCAGTCCCCAGCCTCTACTGGTACAGACTCAGCATTGCTGCCTGCTTGGGGTCACCACATCCCAGGGGGGATTGGGAGGGTGGTGAGAAGGGGAGAGGAGCTGGAGGGGTGGGTGTGAGCTTTGTTTGCTCTGTTCTGCCTTTAATGAGAATTGGTTTGGCTTCCAGGTCCCCTGAGCTGTGAGAAATAAGAACAAGGAGCCTTGATGCAGCATCAATGGAAAAGAGGAGCTCATGGGACAGCTGCTCCCCTCCATATCCTCATGGAAGATTAATCCTTATCCCTCTGGCCTTGCCTCCCTTCCCAGGGCTGATTATTCCTCTCTGAGCAGAATAAGGTAAAATCTCCTGCTGTGCTTTGGCACCCAGGAGCTCCTCCTCGGCTGCCTCATCCCAGGAGGTGAGTCAGCTTCCTACTGGGGGGGGCTGGGAGAGCTGGGGGGGAGCTGGGAAAACTGGGAGCATGACTGGGAAAGCTGGGGGGTGTCTCAGAGCCTCTGGCATGGAGCTGTAGGGGTTAAATCTGACCTATAGAAAGCCAAAGCTCAGGAGTAAAGTCAAAGTGAAGCCCATGTCCATCCAGACATCCATTATTTGATTGATTTATTTTTTTTCCCCCTCATCAAATAACTCTTTCCACTCTGTATTTCTCAGATGGCTTTAATCACACACGTAGGAGAAATCTCTAGATGTCCACATGGTGAAGCTGTCATCTCAAAATTCCTATTTTCATGTTGATATGTCCCAGTACAGCTTGTTCCCCATTGGGGATGGGATCAAAGCCCATCCTTTAACATTCCCACTGCAGGATGGCTTCAGCCAAGCTTGGGGCCCTTCAGGTTGGCTTTTTTTAGCTTCCACTTCTGGGCTGAAGGCTCCAAGAAGAAAGGAAGGGGTGAGATGAGAGCACAGGCTCCCCCGAAGAGGAAGGAGCAGACATATGTCTGGGTGTAGTCATAGAGCCACCCTGCAGGAGGAGAGATTGTTAGTAAAGCTGGTGGAGTCTTCTCCCTGCAAAAAAATCATTTGGGGAGGTGGGTGGGAGGCAAAGGATGTGAGTTCTCAGCTGAGAATGCCTCAGAGAGCTTCTTAGAATGCTCTTAACTCCTCATGTGCCTGCTGCTCTGCAAGGGGCTCCAGGGAGACCTTCTGGGGGCCTTTCAGGGCTTCAAGGGGCCTGGCAGAAAGATGGGGACAGAGTTTTGAGCAGGGACAGGACAAGGGGGGATGGGTTTAAACTAAAAGAGGGAGATTTAGGTGAGAGAGAAGGAAGAAATTTTTGATGCTGAAGGTGGTGAGAGCCTGGTTGAGGTTGCCCAGAGAGGTGGTGGCTGCCCCATCCCTGGCACCATTGGAGGGGAGGTTGTTTGGGGCTCTGAGCAACCTGCTCTAGTTGCAGATGTCCCTGCTCAGTGCAGGGGGTTGGACCAGATGAGCTTGAAGGTCCCTTCCCACCCAAACCAGTGTGTGATTTACATGGACACTCAGGACTCTTCTAGAATCATAGAATCAGAGAATTGTCAGGGTTGGAAGGGACCTTCAAGACCATCTCGTTCCAACCCCCCTGCCATGGCAGGGACACCTCCCACTCCATCAGTTGCTCACAGCCCCAGCCAGCCTGGCCTGAAAAATGTCCAGGGATGGGGCTCCCAGCACCTCTCTGGCCAACCTGGGCCAGTGTCTCCCCACCCTCCTGGGCAACAACTTCTTCCTAACCTCTCATCTCAATCTCCCCACCTCTTCTTTTGACCCATTCCCTCCAGTCCTACCACTGCCCGACAGCCTCAAAAGTCCCTCCCCAGCTTTCTTGGAGCCCTTTAAGAGCCTGGAAGGCCACCAGAAGGTCCCATCTTGCCATTGGTATAACAGGTTAAGATCATTCTTCCCAGAGTTCACTCCTCCCGGTGTTTGTAGTGGACCTGGGTTTGAATTTGACTGAATTTAAACCTGATTTTTCCCCCTTGTGTAAGTAACTGGGCCAAAAGTAGCTGCAGCAGCAGATGGCAGATCCCAGGGGACTAATGAGGTGACTTGCACGTGTTGGGGTTTGCAACATCTGGGCTGCAAACTCCAGATTCTTCAGCCTCGCCTCCTTGTGAGCAGAGCCAATTTAACCCAGCCTGCTCATATGAGAGATCCCAGGCTGGGAGCTGGAGGGGAACTTGCTTAAAAGTAGCTTTGTGAGCACTTAAAAGGAAAAATGAAATTCCTCAAAGACTCAGGAATCTGGGAGGGGGGCAGGTCACCTTTTAAAGTGACCTCAAAGTGTTTTTGCTTCGTTATGGGGGATTCTCTCGTGTCCAGACAATTATTTTCAAGGTGGATAATTCCTCTGGTTGGCTCAAACAATAGACAAAGTGCTGGGAGTTGCTGCTGCACCTCATAAAAACTCTTAATATGCTCCCAAATGTGGCTTTGGGATGGTTGGTTGGATGGAGGAGGTGGGTTAGGAGCTGGAGGTGGAGTTGCTGCTGGTGTAAATTCCTTTGCATGCTTTATAGAAATGAGAAATCTGGCCCTAAATTGAGATTCTTAAAACCAGCTCTGCTTAGGAAGGGGATTAATATGGAGACCCTGGTGGCTGCTGGGTGGAGCTCTGAGCAGGGAGGGAAATGGTGCTGGTAAAATTGGGGGGTCAGTGACCAAGGGGAGGTGCTGGTGGTGTCCTAGCTGGAGATTCACCCACTTTCTAGCTTTATAAAGCAGAGGAAAGTCTGTGAGCTGCTCTGCCCTGCTCTGCTTTCAGTTTCTGTTGGCTCCTGCCTCTCCCAGGGGAGGGTTCCAGCCCTGGGTTGTTTTGTTTCTCAGGGCTCTGGTGTGAGCTGGGGGGAAGGAGGATCCTGCACTTGCTGACGTGGGTGGTTCTCCCCTGACCTTGGTGTTTTGGCCCAGGGGTTTGTTCTCCAAGGTGGGATCTGGTTTTGCTGCCTGGAAACCTGTGGGAGTTGGAGAGGAGGAGGGTTGCCAGTGTAGCCATTTTTGAGATCTCCAGCACAGAGAGCTCCACAAGTGCAGCTCTGGTGGTTTTTTAAATATCCTTCAGGGTGGTTTTGAATTTTTCTGGATTTTTTAGAATCAGAGAATGTTTGAGGCTGGAAGGGACCTCCAGAGCTCATCTGCTCCAACCTCCCTACCCCAGCAGGGACATCTCTACCTAGGGCAGGCTGCTCACAGCCCCATCCAGCCTCACCTTGAAGGACTCCAGGGATGGGGCCTCCACCCCCTCTCTGGACAGCCCATTCCACTCATCTATCACCCTCAGATTAAAGAACTTTTTTCTAATATTCAGCCTAAATCTCTCCTTTCCTACCTTAAAACCATCACTCCTTGTCCTGTCATTACAAACCCTTTTGAACAGACCTTCCCCTGCCTTCCTGGAGCCCCTTCAGGTCCTGGAAGGTCCCTCTAAGGTCCCCCTGGAGCCTTCTCTTCTCCAGCTGAACAGCCCCAACTCTCCCCTCCTGGCTTCACCCCAGAGATGCTCCATTCCCCTGAGCATTTTGGTCCCTCCTCTGGACACACTCCAATATGTCCACATCCTTTTTGTGCTGGGAGGGTTAAGCCCAGCCTTGCCTCCTTGCCAGCAGCACAGTGATCACCTTCCTCCTCATCACCCCCCAGCCTTTTACAGCACCTGTGGTGCTGCTGCCCTCGCTCTGCATCCAGAAAAAAAATCATTCCTGCTGCAAAAAGCCAAATGAGAAACTCATGGTGTGCAAACTTCAGCAAAGCAGCAGTTTCCTAAGTGATAGAATGAATCCCAAATCATAGAATCATAAAATTGTCAGGGTTGGAAGGGACCTTAAAGATCATCTCATTCCACCCCCCCTGCCATGGCAGGGACACCTCCCACTCCATCAGTTGCTCACAGCCCCAGCCAGCCTGGCCTGAAAAATGTCCAGGGATGGGGCTTCCAGCACCTCTCTGGCCAACCTGGGCCAGTGTCTCCCCACCCTCCTGGGCAACAACTTCTTCCTAACCTCTCATCTCAATCTCCCCACCTCTACTTTTGACCCATTCCCCCCACTCCTACCACTACCCAACAGCCTCCAAAGTCCCTCCCCAGCTTTCTTGGAGCCCCCTTCAGATCCTGGAAGGCCACCAGAAGGTCCCCTGGGAGCCTTCTCTTCTCCAGCCTGACCAACCCCAACTCTCCCAGTCTCTCCTCATNTCCTGGCTTGAGTCATATTCAGTTTTTATGCTGGATTGGGAGGGAAAATTGCAGAATTTATCTTGGATCACTCAGAGCAGCTTCCCTCTCACTCTGCCTACAGTGAGTTTTGCTTCTCAGCTTTATTTGGCCTTTATTTATCCCCCCTGTATTAAGAAGAGTGATTTCTAGGGAAGGCTTTTTGCAGGGAACCTGCTTGCTTTACAAAATCCAGCCACATCCACGTGGGGAGTAAAAAATCTCCCAATTAGCCCAAATCTATTGGGAGCAGATGCAAGTGTAAGTGCTATCTGAGCACGTAGGATGCATGGGGGAAGAGTGAGCCAAGTTATTTAGCTCCTTTCATCCTGCCTGTTGCTGTGGCAGGGAATTTACTGCAGTGGTTGTGTGGGGTTTGCTTTCTGGTGGCCATAGATCATGTATGAGCAGCAGAGAGCTCAGCTGAGGTGGGTGATGTATCACCAGGACAGGGGGAAGCACATTGGCAGGGAGATGCTTTAGTCACTTTAAAATCCATCCCTCTACAGAGTTTTGCCAGCTGAGAAATATTGATTAGAGAAATCCATTTCTTTTCACATGCAGTGTTGCTAAAACTTTGCCCAGAGCTGGTGTTTGCAGGGTCCTTTGGGCAAAGAGCCTCCGTGGGCACGGGGCAGGAGGCAATAAATGAAGAAGGGGAGGTTTAGGTTGGATATTAGGAAGAAATTCTTTACTGGGAGAGTGGTCAGGGACTGGGACAGGCTGCCCAGGGAGGTGCTGGAGTCACCATCCCTGGAGGGGTTCAACAAATGAGTAGATGTGGAGCTTTGGGACATGGTCTGGGGGTCAGGGAGATGTTGGGAAGAAGGTTGGACTTGATGATCCTGGAGGATCCAACCTAAATAATTCTATGATTCTAAGAAGAAGTTGCCAGATTTGGTTCAGGACATGTTTAGGTGATTTATGGATGTTATTCACCCTGATATTCAGCCTTGCAGCTTCTTCTGGCCTGTTTGCACCCTGAGGACTGAGGAAGAGTTTTGTTTGCAGCTCTGAAGGGTCATCAGGGAAAGGAGAAGCTTTGTCCTGGCCAGGAGGTTTGGAGGAGAACAAGTCCCTTGCTCCTAAGCAGAGTCTGGAGCCTTCTAAGTGCTTGAAATCTGCCAGATGCTCCAAAGTGCCTCCATTTTCTGGCAGAGGAAGAAGAGGAAAAGTCTTTTCATCCTCCTTATCTTTGAGCCCAGGAGCTCTTGTAGCTGAGCCACGTAATCTTCTTCCAAACAAGAGATTACTGAGGAGGCTTCTCCTTCTCTTCCAGAGCCTCTGCTCAGCAGGGCTGCTGCTGAGCCCCTCCTTGCTCCACCTCCCTCTCCTCCAGTCCCTGTGCCTCCAGTCCAAGGTTATAATGCCCTGCTGGGGGTAAAATCCATGGTGATGTGCTCATTATTCTGGGGTTTAACTGCCTTTTTTTTTCCATGGGGCTTTTTTCCCTAAAAGCCAGTTGGGTTTTGCAAAATTCCCCAGCAAAATATTGCCCGTGTCTAAAGATACACTTCTGAAATATATTTATTTTCTTTCTCCCACTTGGACAGAAGAAACCTCCTTGGAGGCATGTGGGTAGGAGAGTGAAGGAGGAGGTTTTATCCCTGGATGCCTGTGGTGGGTATATGGGATACAGACCATAAGGGTTACCTGCTAGAGGAGGGCCACCGATGGCTGCGAGCCCAGCAAAGAAGGCAGCAAACCCCAAGTAGCTGTGGAGCTTTTGCACACCCACTAGATCCACCTGTGGGTAAAGAAAAGGGGGAATTATTGGGTGAGCTCATATGAAGGACCTGGGGGTGTTGGTGACGGGNGGACTCCATGTTCTTAAAGGTCTCCTCCAACCCCAATGATTCCCTGATTCTCTGAATGCACAAGCACACAAGATTTTATTTTTCTTCTGGGGAATCTCCTCTTTCTGCTGCAGATCTGAAAGGCCTTTGCCCCTGTAGGTCAGATCCAGCCTGGAATCCTCTCACCTCCTTAAGGCCAGCAGGGAAATTACTGGGATACCAGATGCTGTAGGAAGCTGGAAGGCAGAAAGGGAAGATGCCAACATCTTCCTGGGAAGGAAGGTGATTTAAACTCTGAATTCCCTCCCAGAATGAAATGCCAAATTATAATGATGCCTCCCCAGCTGGGTGCTGCCATAACTGGTCTCTGTGGTTTTATAGATAGTTTTGGGACTGGGAGCAGCAGAGCACAACCTGTGTTAGCAGAGATGGATGGATGTGAACTGGAGCAACCCCCTTCCTAAAGGAAGGATCAAAAACCTTCACTAAACTCCCAGTATCTGGGCTGTGGAGACCAGTGAGTGAGTTGGAGAGATCTGGGGCTCTCCAGTGGCTCAGACTGGGAAGGCTGGAGGGGGGAGCCCAGGGTCATTCAGCTCTATCAGAAGCTTTCCAGATAATTTTGGGGATACTGTCTGAATATATGTATAATATATATATATATTTAATGCAATCTCCTACTCACCAGCACAGGGAGGACCAGAGCCATGAAGCCCCCACAGAAGATGGCAAAGGCCACCACGTAGGTCATGAGGAGTGGGAAGGTGGTGGCCAGAGGACAGAGCAGGTTGGTGATGCCCCCAAGGAGCAGGTAAGCCACGTGGTAGTGATACTTCTTGGTCCAGTTCTGGTCAGCAACCCAGCCTGAGAGCAACTGGCTGATGGTCTCTGTGATGCCTGAGGGGGGAGAAGAGTTCACTAGAGCCTCAAAAAAGACTTTATTTTTTATTTTTCCTACTATTTTGCACTGAAACTCATCCCAATTCCTGCTGCTGGCTCAAAGGACATGACCACAAAGGGCTGGAATGCTGGGAAGTTACAGGAAAGGGTTTTTAAGCTGCTGTAAAATTCATGCTGCTTTTTTTTCCCCCCTCTTTACCTCAGTGCCTGTGGGTCTGTAAAAACCCATTTAAGGGCTGTGCACCCAGTGGGGGAAACTCTGAGATGCCCTTTGGTAAAAATAGGCAAGATGAACTTGCTGCTTGGCTGCTTTTTTCAAGCTAGAGGGAGAAGCAGAATATTAAGAAGAAATATGCTGATGAGATTCTAATTTTAATCAAGGAGGGGAGGAGGCTGGAAACCCAGCATTTTTCTGCAGCTTTTTGATCTTGGGGTTTGACATTTCTCAATGTGTTCTGATGGAGATCAGAGGAGCTGTTGCTGTCAGCCAAGATCTTGCTGACCACTGCATCCCTCCTGCTTTTAATTCCAGATATCAGATTAATCTCTGTGCTCTCCCCGATTCCTTCCCAGAAGGAAGAATTATTTTGGTACAATAAAATATTTCATGGTGACTGAGGTTGGAGCCACTTTCTTAACCCAGCGTGACTTTAGTGCTGAGCTCTGCTTCTGATCAGGGGTGGGTTTGGGGGTTGGGGGCTGGTTTTAACCCACTTTTGGAGGTGAATGTGCCCAATCCAAGTGGATAGATCCAAGGTAATGTTGGTTTGGGGTTTTTTTTCCTCCCTAATAGTGAATTTTTCTCTCTCTGGATCAAACTGGAGCGACTCGGGGGGTTTAAGGCAGGCAGGGACAGTGCTGGGAAGGCTTGAGGAGGACAGGGAGCACCTGTGTGATTGGAAATTTGTGTTTGTTGAGTGCAGGGAGGATGGGGAATCATCAGGCTTGGGCTGACAGAACCACCCACCACCTGAGAGCCACTTTGTACCCATCCAGAAGGGGGGGAAAGGCTGGGAGCTAAACCCCTGCCATGAAGATTTATTCTAGATGTCTTCTGGAGAAGAGAAGGCTCTGAGGGGACCTTCTGGGGGCCTTCCAGGATCTGAAGAGGCTACAAGAAAGCTGGGGAGGGACTTTTGAGGCTGTCGGGTAGTGGTAGGAGTGGGGGGAATGGGTCAAAAGTAGAGGGGGGGAGATTGAGATGAGACATTAGGAAGAAGTTGTTGCCCAGGAGGGGGGGGAGACACTGGCCCAGGTTGGCCAGAGAGGGGCTGGAAGCCCCATCCCTGGACATTTTTCAGGCCAGGCTGGCTGGGGCTGTGAGCAACTGATGGAGTGGGAGGTGTCCCTGCCATGGCAGGGCGTTGGAACTGGATGAGCTTTAAGGTCTCGTCCATCTCTGACAATTGTATGATTCTATGATTGGGGCTATTTCTTGGTGAGATTTCTGTGTCTTTTCTTTCCTCTCTTTGGTATCATATTTATAAATGGATTTAAAAGGTTCTTTTGCCTACCAGCCACTGAAATGAGGTAAGAGGCATCCATGCTGCTGATGCCCAGAGTCCTGGCTCTTGCCACCAGGTGGAAGGTGGGCACGAAGTAGGCCAAGTGGCTGAACAGAAAAGACCAGGTGAAGATGAAGAAGATGGGATCCTTCAGCGGGGAGAAGTCGAGGAGGGGCTGTGGATTTTCTGCTGTGCTTGGTGGGAGGGGTTTGGAGCTTCTCTTGGCCTCAGTGGCTGTTTCTGACGAGTCCTTGGGGGGTTTCTCCAGCCTTTCCAAAGCTGATGTGTCTACAGGACCAGAGACATCTCTGCCATGGGACATGTTGAGTCTCTCTGTGGTGGGAAGGTCCTGGGCACTGTGAAGCTCTGTTTCCCTGGGAGTGCTTTCATTGAAGCATCCATCAAGGGCTTCTGAATCCTCCTTTGCTGTTGAAGACCCATGGGCTTGATTCTTAGGAGGTGGCTGGGGGCTGGTGGGTCTCAGCAGCATGCTGGAAGGGACAAGGTTCAACATGATGCCTCCAAAAATCAGGAGAGTACCTGAGGGAAGGCAGAAGATGTTTTATTTCTTGGCATGGGAAGGGAGGAACAGGAGGAAATCTTTCTAAAACCAGGTGTAGCTTGCATTGAACATGGAGAAACTCTGCTGTGAGGTGGAGGTATCTCACAGGAGCTTCTCCTCCTGATTTTCTAGCTGGAAGATTGTGATGCAGGCAATGAATCCAGAGCTACCTCTGGGATCTGGGTGTTTGGTTTGCCCTCATTAGAAGTCCATTAGACATGATGGACCTTCAAGATGGCCAGAAGCAGTGGAGTAAAAGTAGGGATTTTCAGTTAAGGTTTCTGAGGTCTCTTGGTGTCTGTTTTGGTTTCTGAGGTCTCTGTTTTGCCCCTGACTTAACTCCAATGAAGTGTTTAATCATTTACAAGATGTCCCCAAACTCTCCTTGAAGAGCCAGCGCCTCTTACCCTGCCCAGATACCCTCAAACTCCCTCTTAATGCTGACAAATGAGAAGAACCAGGAGCTGTGCTCACCTTGCCAGCCATAGAAGTCGATGAGGAGCTGGGTGAAGGGTGCCAGGAGGAAGGTCAGCCCCATCCCTGAGCGGGCCACGGCGTTGGAGAACCCCAACCGTGTCCTGCAGCGCTTGGCCGTCATCACTGCAGCTGCCTGGTACAGGCAGGCAAAGCCCATTCCTGGGGGAAGGGCAAGAAAGGAGATGGTTGTGCCCCAAAAGTCACCCCTTCATAGCCTGAGCTTGAGTCCAGCCCGTCCCAAGCTTGTTGTCCCCATAGTGGAGCTGCTCTGCAGGGTTTGTGGGGTCAAATGTGGGGACTTGTGCTGTTGGAGTCAGTGGAGAATGAGGGGTGTGTGGTGTTTGGGGTCTGGGGGGTTTTGAGGCTGTGGGTGTTCAATAAGGGGGTTAAAAGGCTTGGTCTAGGTGATCCTGCTCCATCAGGGGGATTGGACTAGATGATCTTTTGAGGTCCCTTCCAACCCCTGACATTCTGTGATTCATGTTGGGTCTGGGAAAAGTTAGTCAGGACTAGAAGCACTGAATTGGATTGGTTGGAAGAGATCTTTAAGATCATGGAGTCCAACCATTCCCCCATCCCTGCCAGGGCACCACTAACCCCTGGCCCTCAGCACCACATCTCCACACCTTGCAAACCCCTCCAGGGATGGGGACTCCACCACTGCCCTGCCCAGCCTGGCACAGCCACAACAACCCCAAACAGCAACAAATTGTTCCTCAGCTCCAACCTCAACCTCCCCTGGGGCAACTTGAGGCCCTTTCCTCTGGTCCTGTCCCGTGTTCCTTGGGAGCAGAGCCCGACCCCACCTGGCTCCAAGCTCCTTGCAGGGCTACCATGTTGAACCTGGTACTTTATGCTCCTGGCCATGAAGCTTTGAGGTTTCACACAGCAGAATGCACCTGGGGATGCTCTGCTGTTTAAGGACCTGCCTGGTTTGACATCAGAGGAGCTGCTTTTACCCATCGTGTGCAGGAGAGCATTGCAGGCAGCTCACCCAGGAGGAGTCCCATGGAGATGCAGAGGAAGGGGACACTGGTGGCCTGGGTGCTGAGCAGACATCCCCCTCCAACCAGCCCGGCCCCGAAGATGGAGGTTGGCCTCTCACCCAGCTTCCTGCAGACCACGGCCACAAGCGGGGCTGGAAGGGAAAGGAGGGAGAAATCAGAGAATCAGAGAATGTTTGAGGCTGGAAGGGACCTCCAGAGCTCATCTGCTCCAACCTCCCTACACCAGCAGGGACATCTCTACCTAGGGTGAGAGGCTGAAGAGGAGACAAGGTGCTTCACAGGGCTTGGGGGCTTGTGCTGGGGTTTGGTGCATCTGGGCAGTGGTTCACGTGGTGAGGAATTTGGGATGGGGTATCCAGGAGAGCATCCAAGAGACCTCACCTCATACCCTGGGAGCTTGGGGAAGAAGCTGAAGATTTGATTTGGNTGTATGTATATATTTATATAAAATTATATGAAAATATATTATATAATACATGTTTTTAAATATCTATATATAAAAACTAAACCTGCTACAGTGAGGTGTCCTGACAGTCACCATCCCCATCCCTGGCCCATACCCCTGCCAAGACCCTCATGGTCCCATCCATGTGAGCCTGGGATGGAAGCTGGATCCATGGAGCATCCTCAGAGCCCCTGACACCAAAGCCAAGGGGCTGGAGGTGAAGGTGCTGCCCACCCCTGGTGGATCCCACCCCAACTCACCTCCTAGGAAGCGTAGGGAGGACATGATGGAGCCAATCCAGCTGACCTGCTCCGAGGAGCCCCCCACCTCCTCCTGGAAAGCCACGAAGAAAATCCCAAAGGTCTTGAGCATCCCCATCACCAGCACGTTGACCTGAGATGGAAGCAGAGGTGAGAAGCTGCAGGGGTTGGGTGGGAGGAAAAGTTTTTCCTTCTGTGGATCATTTGTGTTGGGGGAGAGTCAAACTGGGAGGTGTTAACTGGGGGTGTGTGGGTTTGGGAGTATCAGTAGGGTGGACTTGGGGTGGCCATGCCTCATACCTCAAAAACCCCGTGCAAACCATCCTTGACAAAGAGAAGGAACAAAATATCACTAGAGCCTGATTCTTGTAGAGGTTTTCTGCTCTGTAAGTTATTTTTTAATCCTAAAAAAATAATCTGGGTGGGTCTCAGCACTACTGGGGGTCACTGGGAGTGGGTGAGGTGTTGGTGGACATCAGTGGATGCAGTTTCCCAGGCCCATGGGCAGGGCAAAGGGCAGTTTGTGACCTTAATTTCCTCTCCCTCTCTCCTCCCTGGTGGTGGGTGGTTAATGATTGGCAGCAAGTTACTGGGATGGAGAAGAAGTGGATGTTGGGTAGTGCTGGGACTGGGGGGAATGGGTCAAAAGTAGAGGTGGGGAGATTGAGATGAGAGGTTAGGAAGAAGTTCTTGGCCAGCAGGGTGGGGAGACACTGGCCCAGGTTGGCCAGAGAGGTGCTGGAAGCCCCATCCCTGGACATTTTTTAGGCCAGGCTGGCTGGGGCTGTGAGCAACTGATGGAGTGGGAGGTGTCCCTGCCATGGCAGGGGGGTTGGAACGGGATGATCTTTAAGGTCCCTTCCAACCCTGAAGATTCTATGATTTTAATTCAATGAAGTGGGGAAAGCTTCCAGGCTGGGGGATGGCATCATCTTCAGCACTGGTGGGAACATGATGTGAGGTATTAAAGCCTGTGGTGGGAAGATTTATGTCTTTAATTGGTGTCAAGATGCTCCCAGGAGGGAGTAACAGGGAGTGTGTGCTGCCCAGACCCTGCACTGCTGCTGGGCACCCAGCCCAGCTCCCCTCCTCTGCTCCCCA
>VYZX01007083.1:0-38291 GCA_013401335.1 Brachypteracias leptosomus | reverse complement strand
TTCATTTAATTCTTCAATGAAAAAAATCATTTAATTCTTCAATTAAAAAAATTCTTCATTTAATTTTTAGATTAAAATTTTCTTCATTTAATTTTTAAATTTAAAAAAATCTTCCTTTAATTCTTAAAAAAATCCTGCATGTAATTATTAAATTTAAAAAATCCTGCATATATTATTAAATTGAAAAAATCTTCATTTAATTCTTAAATTAAAAAAATTCTTCATTTAACTCTGAAATTAAAAAATTCTTCATTTAATTTTTAAATTTAAAAAATCTTCCTT
Source organism: Brachypteracias leptosomus (assembly GCA_013401335.1). Taxonomy (NCBI): domain Eukaryota; kingdom Metazoa; phylum Chordata; class Aves; order Coraciiformes; family Brachypteraciidae; genus Brachypteracias; species Brachypteracias leptosomus. The sequence goes on along the minus strand of VYZX01007083.1, from coordinate 38,009 downwards.
TAATTCTTAAAAAAATCCTGCATGTAATTATTAAATTTAAAAAATCCTGCATATATTATTAAATTTTAAAAATCTTCATTTAATTCTTAAATTAAAAAAATTCTTCGTTTAATTTCTAAATTAAAAAAATTCACTTAATTTTTAAATTAAAAAATTCTTCATTTACTCCTTAAGTACACTCATTCAGGAGAAATATTCAGGATATATATTAACATATAAATATTCAGGATATAGGGGTGTGCTTGGCAAATCCAGCTTGGCTGACAAACAACCTGGGACGTGGGAGAAATGTTGGTTTTTTCCTCTTTCTCGCTGCTTTATTAATATTTCTCTGCTACCATCAGAGCTTCGGGGCTCATCTGCTTATTCTGAGATCATCGGGGGAAAAAAATAAGGAAGGTGGAGGAGCCGGAGGGGGTTATATAGGGAGGGAGGGAGAGACGGGGCTGGGCAGAGCTCAGCACCATGGGCCACATCCTGCAGAGCCTCTGCTTGCTCCTGCTCGTCACCTCCTGCCCCTGCGCCGTCATCACCGGGGTAAGTCCTGGGTCCACCCCCAACCTGGCAGCTTTAGTCTATATTTTTATTATTATTTTGGGTGTTTCGTGTTTGTTCAGTTGGGTTTTTTTTTTCCTTATTTCCCATTTTTCCAATGCACGGCTGATGTTTCCCCAGCCAGCCCCATCCCACATGGGGCTGCTCTTCCTAATTCTCCTCTCAGCACCCTCCAGACCTGGTATCCAGGGGTTTTAGGAAGTTTTCCAGCAGGGGAAAAAAAAATTGTAGCTTCACCAGCACCCCCCAGAGCATGTTCTCATCTGGGGTAAAGGCTTGAGCTTCCCAGGTTGTTTTTCTCCTTCCTCTCAGAAGAGAAATTATTAGAAGAGGAGGGAAATGGATTGCAAAGGATGATGCTCATCCCACTGGGTTCAGGGGCTTGTGGTGATGAGAGCTGGTGCTGAGCAAGAGCTGCACCAAGGGTGATGCTAAAAGCAAGAGGAGCAGCGAGTTTTGGGGATAGAATCCAGATTTTGTGATGCTTCAGAAGTCCTGATGCTGGTTTCAGCAAAGCCAGGCTTGACTAAACCTCCTCTTTTAACCCTGGCAGCAAACAATCTGCTTTTTAAACCTGAGACAAAGCGTTTGCCCCCCAGCTGCTTCTCTGCCCCTCTGCTTCTCTTAATTAATGGGAATTTTGTGGTTGATTTCAACAGGCTCTTGGCTTTTTTTTCCTTTATGGTCTCACGTATTTCCTTCAAGCCTGTGAAGTTTTTTGGCTGGATCTCCCCAACCCAGAGCTGCAAACCCAGGTCGGGGGGAGCCACCTCCAAAGGGACCCAGCAGCTCTTGAAATTCTTCCCAGAGCTGAAATGGCTCATGTAGAATAAGCAGAGCAAAGTGGGTGGGGGTCACCCCCATCACCCCCACCCTGAGCTTGCTGAGAGCTGATTTTTGGCAGTATTTGGGTGTTAGAAGGTGCTGTGGATGCTCGAGGAGAATCAGGATCCCTTCAGGAAAGGGAAAACTCTGCAAAATCTCCTTATTGCCCCCCTGTGAGAGAACTTCACCCCCAAATTTATACTTTATCCATTGCCCTCATGGGGTTTTTTCCCCAGTTGCCATTTCCACCCCTCTTCAGCCATAGGAGTGATGGGCTTGTGGCTGGGAGCTCCTGGGAGAGAGGAGCCCCAAGGAAGGGGTGACCCCAAGGGAGCATTGGGTGAGCCCTGTTGGTTCTTCTTGTGCTGCCAACCCAATGTGATGTTGGGAAAATGGGTCAGAGAAGGGATTGGGGTGAATGAAACAGCCTGGGGGGCAAAATGGGACCTGCTTGGAGCTTGAGGTTCCCCCAGCCACCTCTTCTCAACATCCTCATGGGTGGTGAGCTGGTGCGGGGGTTACACCCATGCCTCAGTTTCCCCATCTCAGGGGGAGAGGTGATAGTTCAGCATTTTACAGCTGCCTGGGGGGACAGGGGCTGAGCTGTCGGGGTTGCTCTGCTCCAGACTAACGGCAACAAAGCAGCATTTGGGTTATTGAGCAGGTTTTGCAGGCTCAGGTGGGTGATGTGTGTGCACAGGGGAGGATCTGGGCAGTGAGTCCATGTCCTGGCTCTGATGGCACAAGCACTGCTGCTCAATTAAATCCCCAATAAGGTGTGGGCTGATTTCTCCACTGGCCCCTCCAGAAGAGGGGTAGTGATGCTTTTCCAGGTGAGTCCCACTAATCACAGAATCATGGAGTGGTTTGGGTGGGAAGAGATCTTAAAGCTCATCTGGTCCAACCTCCCTGCTCTGAGCAGGGACATCTGCAACTAGAGCAGGTTGCTCAGAGCCCCGGCTCCTCACCCCCAGCACTTCCCAGCTTTCTTGGAGCCCCCTTCAGATCCTGGAAGGCCACCAGAAGGTCCCCTGGGAGCCTTCTCTTCTCCAGCCTGAGCAACCCCAACTCTCTCAGTCTGTCCTCGTAGCAGAGGTGCTCCAGCCTCTGACCATCCTCGTGGCCCTTCTCTGGACACCTTCCAGCACCTCCAGATCTTTCTTGTGCTGGGGGCTCCAGAACTGGCCGCAGAGCTCCAGGTGGGGTCTCATGAGAGTGGAGAAGAGGGGGGACCCCCTGGATGTGACCATCCCACCAGTTCCTCACCCACTGAACTAACCCAGCACCTCTCCCCAGGCCTGTGAACGGGACCCTCAGTGTGGCAGTGGGACCTGCTGCGCCGTCAGCCTCTGGCTGCGGGGGCTGCGCATGTGCACCCCCCTGGGACAGGAGGGGGACGAGTGCCACCCCTTCAGCCACAAGGTACCACCCTGGGGATGGATGGGGGGGAGTGGGGACTGGGGGGGACAAGGGCACTGAGCTCCTCGGGTGGGAAAAAAGCTCCTTTAGAGCCATGGGATGGAGGAGAGGGGTCAATGTAAGGGGGTTGGGGGGATTTGGGAAGCTCCAGGTAGCATTGTGGTGGTCTCCAAAGTGGTGTGGTGCATCTGGTTTCAGCCTCTAAATTTGAATCATAGAATGGTTTGGTTGGAAAAGATCTTTAAGATCAAAGAGTCCAACCATTGCCCCATCCCTGCCAGGGCACCACTAACCCCTGGCCCTCAGCACCACAGCTCCACACCTTGCAAACCCCTCCAGGGATGGGGACTCCACCACTGCCCTGCCCAGCCTGGCACAGCCACAACAACCCCAAACAGCAACAAATTGTTCCTCAGCTCCAACCTCAACCTCCCCTGGGCCAACTTGAGGCCCTTTCCTCTTCTCCTGTCCCTTGTTCCTTGGGAGCAGAGCCCGACCCCACCTGGCTCCAAGCTCCTTGCAGGGAGTTGTGCAGAGCCAGAAGGTCTCCCCTGAGCCTCCTTTGCTCCAGCCACTTGACCCATGGATTTAAAGCCAAGCTCCTGCCCGTGCTGCTCCAAAATGAGCTGTAGGAGAAGCCACCTTAATGCTGCAGAGCTGCCCCAGCGCCCTCATTTCTGCCCTGTACCAAACCCTGGGATTACCCAAAGCCCGAGGCTGCTGCAGTCCCTGCTCAGTGAGGATTTAGCAGCAGCATCCCGAGCATCCCACCCCTGCTCCCGTATCGATCCTGCCTGATGGGAGCAAGATTTAAGGCTGCTGCCCCTGGAGCTGGCACGAGGCAGGAGCGAAGGGCTTGAGAGGGATCAGAAATTAATTTCAGCCATATCCCCATTAAACCTCTGAGGAGAGCCAGAGATTTTCTCGGGGCTTTGATCCCACTTGATGGTTTGCTCTTGTCTCTCCTGCATCTCTCCCATGTTTCTCCACAGGTCCCCTTCTTCGGGAAGCGCCAGCACCACACCTGCCCCTGTCTGCCCAACTTCACCTGCTCCAGGTTCCTGGACGGCCGCTACCGCTGCTCCATTGACTTCAAGAACATTGATTTTTAGGGGGATGCTCCCAGCTCTCCACCCATGAGCCCCCCCAGCACCCATTTCCCACCCTTTCCCGCCCTCTCCCACCCTCTCCCATGGCCACCAGGTGCCCACAGAGCTCCAGGCAGCCCTAAAGTGCTTCTCCAAGCTTGGCAGTGATGTTGTAAGGGGAAACTGAGGCACAGTCAGGCCAAGCTTAGCAAATCTCTGCCTCATCCCTAAGCAGCACCCAGCTCCAGCACCCCTTGAGAGGAGTGGATGGAAGGATGCTCCTTGTCCCAAATGTCCATGACCCCCAAAACTCCTTCCACAAGATGCTGCCTGCACATAACGTGTTCTCAGTGGATTTTCACCTCCCTCCTTGGTTTTAAGCATCAAGGGTGATGCAGGTTGGGAAGGGTGAAAGTCGATGCTGAGCAACCAGCAGCCAAGAGCTTCTTCCCATGGTTTTATCCTGGCACACGATAAAATTGGGGATGATGAGGCAGGATTTCATCTGCCAGAGCATCTGCAGGGCTGAGGGTGGGGGTGGAGACCTGAGGTTAATTAATTTTACACTTTTCAGCTGAGCATTAATAAAGACAAAAATCAGAGGGGCTGAAACTTCCTTTTTGGGGGGAATTTTAACAGTTTCCCCACGATTCCCACTGGATCAACCCTTCCTGCAATGAGAATTCCCATTGAGCTACTGCTACTTATCAGCTTGGGGTTTTCCTGGAAGAGGCTTTTACAGCTGGGGCTGGATGGTCTAATTAAAATAAATCAATCCTGAGGAGCTGTGGGGATTTTTTGGGATGGGTTTCCCCAAAGTTCCATGTGTTTGGCAGAGGCTGGAGCCACCTCGGGCCAGATGTGGGGCTTTGGGAGGTAGGAAATTGGTTTCCAAGCTCAGCATCTGCCCGAGGTTCAGGCACCACATGAGGGTTTGGAGCCTCTCTTATGTCCAGAGGAGGAGGGGATATTAAAGTTAATTAAGTTCTGTCAGGCACGTGCTTTCAGTTCCCCTCTTAAAACCACATTGGGGAAAAAAAAATCTCTATTTTTGAAGTGTCAGCTCCTCTCCTGCTTCCTACAGCAACCCCCAGCAACCATAAAGTTAAAAAAAGAAGTGAATAAAAAAGAATAATCAGCATTTCCATCAAAATTGGGTTCTTCTCAAGTAGAAATAGTGCTTAAAAAGTTGATTTTTAGAGGCTGGAATGAAAAGCTGCTCCTGGAAAGCCCTTGGGGTGCAGTGCCTGGAGCTGGGGGCACTTTCCAGGGCTCTGGGGCCTCCTTGTTTGATGGGATTGGGTGGGATTGGGTGGGATTTGGTTGGATTTGGTGGGATTTGGTGCTATAGCAGCAACTATTTCTATTTCTAAAGCCCCCCTGGCTGTAATTCGTGGTTGATGCTGGTGAGCACTTCCCTGCACTTGCTTCTCCCCCAACAAAATATTGTAAATTTGGTGAAAATAAAACACTGCAACCACCAGGGTGATTTTATTTAGGGTTTTTTTTACCACACACATCAGAAGGTTGGGTTTTTATTTACAGAACTCTGGGGCTGCTGCATCTGCCCAGGCAGGTTGAGCTCATGAAACCATCATTGAGCTCATGGGGACCAGGGGTTGGTGTCTAGAAAAGGCTCCCAGAGTAAAACAAAGTGGGGAAAAAGTCCAGAAAAACCCACAATGCTTCAGAAGAGTGTTAAAAATTAGATAATTTCATGGTTTGGGTTGTTTTAACCACTTCTGCCTTTCCCACAAGCTTGGAAATGTGCAGAAATTAGTGGGATTTATTATTTTTTTAGTTCATTTTTAAGTGTTTCCCAGTGGAAAATGGTGCAAATTATTTTCTCCCAGTGGAAATAACAACAATAAAAAGAAATAAAATAATTAAGCAGCTTCTCCCCACCCTCAAAGCCCATTTCAGGGGGATTCCCTGGTCCCTGGTGGGAATTATCAATGTCCTGGTGGCTTTAAACTGCAGGAGGTGATAATTTAGTGGGAGATCACTTGATTTTGGCATAAATTTATAGGAGCACACCCCCATTGCAAGAGCAGCTCTCCCTGATTTCAATTTGTGTCCTATTAAAAGATACAATGTATTATTTATATTTTTAGTTTGTATTATTTATGACCTCATTCACATTATATATTGCTATTACTGCTGTAGCCTTATTATTTATTCTGGTATCATTTTTATTATTCATATAAAAATATATTTATTATTTATATACAAATATAATTTATTATTTATAAAAATATATTATCAATATAAAAATATAGAATATATATTATATATAGTATATTATATATACTATATTATATATAGTATATCATATAAAAATATATATAATAAATAAAATAGGGAAATATATTATAAAATATATATTTATTATTTACAGAAAATATATTTATTATTTATAGAAAATATATTTATTATTTATATAAATATATATTTATTATTTACCTATTCAGCTATTTATTATTTATATTATTTTGTTGGCTTGGAGGGAGGTTTTATTCCCAAGGTGTTTTTCTGTGGCTCATCCCAGTGACTTTCCTCGTTTCAAATCCATCCTGAACTCAAGTCTCAGACCAAACTGGGATGTTCCCTGTTGCCATTTTGGCCTCCACAGCCCAAGTTTTGGTGTCCATGGGGGCTGTAGTGCCTTGGGACGTGCTGCTCAATTGAAAGCATCCCCAGGTGGGTACCAGGCTCTTCATCCAGCATCTCCCCGGCAGGTTTGGGCCCCTCACTCCCAGAAGGACCTTGAGGGGCTGGAGCGTGGCCAGAGAAGGGCAACGAAGGTGGGGAAGGGTCTAGAGCAGGAGTGTGGTGAGGAGCAGCTGAGGGAGCTGGGGGGGTTGAGCCTGGAGCAAAGGAGGCTCAGGGGAGACCTTCTGGCTCTGCACAACTCCCTGCAAGGAGCTTGGAGCCAGGTGGGGTCGGGCTCTGCTCCCAAGGAACAAGGGACAGGACAAGAGGAAAGGGGCTGAAGTTGTCCCAGGGGAGGTTGAGGTTGGAGCTGAGGAACAATTTGTTGCTGTTTGGGGTTGTTGTGGCTGTGCCAGGCTGGGCAGGGCAGTGGTGGAGTCCCCATCCCTGGAGGGGTTTGCAAGGTGTGGAGCTGTGGTGCTGAGGGCCAGGGGTTAGTGGTGCCCTGGCAGGGATGGGTTGATGGTTGGACTCTTTGATCTTAAAGATCTCTTCCAACCTAAACCATCCTATGAAAACACCCACCCTGGCCAAATCCCCCCTTCCCACATCCATGTTCTCACATGCAATAAAGAGATAAACCAGCCAAAATCTTCCCAGGCTGAATTAGAGAGGGGCAAACACATCGGGACTGTCCAAATCCAGGGCAATGTCTATCCTGGGCTGCCACCTCGTGGCTGAGGTGCCAGATCTGGTCTCCTGTGCACTGGGAAGCACAGGAATCATAGAATCATGGAATCATACAATTGTCAGGGTTGGAAGGGACCTTAAAGATCATCTAGTTCCAACCCCGCTGCCATGGCAGGGACACCTCCCACTAGCTCTAGAATATCTGTGCCAGAAGATGCTCCAGGGCTTGCTCGGAGGTTCCAGCCCAGCAGAGGAGGGAGCAGCTGCTGAGCTGACAAATATTTCACATGTGGCCCCAAGGTTCCAACTTACCCCAGGGATAAAAAGCAGCCAGGACGTTTTTCTGATGAAGTGAAGAGGTTTCTTGTCTTCTTTTTAGCTTTTTTCTGTGGCAATCTGAGATTTCAAGAGGGAATTCAGAGAGGACAGGACAGGTTGGCTCATTAGGGCTTGACTCAAATATAATACAGTTAATAAGAAGCTTTTATGGAATTCATTGAGGTTTGGGCCTGTTTGGGAAGGTGCAAAGTGTGGGGGAAAATGGGTTTTCTGGCAGGTTTTTAGTAAGCACCAGCTGCGTGTTGATGCTGGGTATTCATAGCTTGGGTTTTCTCCTCTTTGCTTTAGGGTAAATTGGAAATAGACTTGATCTGGAGAGGTTTAATGCCTGTGATCCCATCCTCATAGCATCAATCAGGGATCCCTCTTGGGCCTGGCCTCCTGGACTAGGTGGTGTAAGGCAAAGAGTGGAGATCTAGAACAGCCCACATCTCAATTCATGATCCTCAGCTGGGACCCAGCCCCCATGGAGCAGCACAAAGCCAAGAACAGGGAGTTGAGGACAAATAAATGATATTTTCTGTGTGCCAGGCTTTGAAACTTCTATTCTTTTATTTGAGAATAAGGTTTACAAGTTATTAAGGATGAAGGTGTTTATCCATCCTTCCATTTGTCCATCTATCATCCATCCATCCATCCATAGAATGTCTGAGGCTGGAAGGGACCTCCAGAGCTCATCTGCTCCACCCTCCCTACCCCAGCAGGGACATCTTTACCTAGGGCAGGCTGCCCAGAGCCCCATCCAGCCTCACCTTGAAGGACTCCAGGGATGGGGCCTCCACCCCCTCTCTGGGCAGCCCATTCCACTCATCTATCACCCTCAGATTAAAGAATCCTTCCTTCCTTCCATCCATCCATCCATCCATCCTTCCATCCACCATCCATCCTTTCTTCCTTCTATCCATCCCAGCACCATTTCAGTCCCTGCTTGCTGAGGCTCAGGAGAAGTGAAGATGTTCTCATGGTGATCAGGCTCAATATTTCCCAACCCAAACTTTTTCACTGGGGTTTCCCATGGTGACTTCCCAAGGAATAAGCACCAAAAGTGCTCCAGCTTTGACAGGCTGGGGTTGTCTCAGGGTGCTGCTCTCCAGCTGTGCTCAGATGTTCCTCCTCCAGCCATCCCTGCAGATGATGAGGACTTGAAGGAGATTGAATTAGTCTCACAGCTCCTCCTCCTGTCCAGGATGATAATCTGAGGATTCCAAGGGATGGAGTGAGGAAGGAGATGGTGGAAAAAACTGGCAGAGGAGGAGAAAAAGGGGATTTGTCCCAGAAGGAAAAACCTCTCTTGAAGGAGATGTGCTGGTTGTGTCCCAGATCCACCTCTCTGGGATGCAAAAAACCCCATTGTAGGAAGACAGGCCACAAGAAAAGTCTCCAAACCAAATTTACAACTCCCCTGGGACTGGGATTGCAGGATTTTCACCACGGGGAAAATCCCACCAAGCCCAGACTCACATTTCCCAGCAGACCAGGAATAAAAAATCCATTTTTCCTGGCTCCTTTCTGAATGAAACTGCAAACTGGAGATGCTGGCACATTGTGTGATGATGGTGTTGAACCTTGAGGAGATGAGACATCGTGTCTCACAGATGTGGGGTAGAGAAGGGGATGTGTAGACACTGCACAAGAAACTGTGATTTTAATGTAGGCTGGAACATCAAAGGAAAAAAAAAAGAAGCCAAGTGAAACAGTGAAGTTGGAACAAAATGTTTTTGTCAGAAGAAAACCTGGTGGCACTTGAGGGAACAGCAAAAGGATCTGCTGCTGGTTTCTCCCATCAGCACTGCTGAGGGTGCATGTGTCAGGAAACCAGGAGTTCCTTCTTACAGGGGGAAGTGGAGCTGGGGGGAAACATCAGCCCTGGTTAAACTGTGTCCCTGTTAGAGTCANCAGAACTGGACGCAGAGCTCCAGGTGGGGTCTCCTGAGGGTGGAGTAGTCATAAAATGGTTTGAATTGGAAGGGACTTCAAAGATCATCTAGTTCCATGGACAGGGACATTAAGGATTAAGAATCATTAAGGTCGGAAAAGACTTCTAAGATCATCAAGTCCAATTGTCAACCCAATACCACCATGACCATGTCCTGAAGTGCCACATCGACATGTTTTTTGCATTATAAGTGACAATAAAAACTATGAGGTCATGGTGGCTCGTCCCCAAGGGCATTTGTACACCAGGTAACCCCAAATTTGAGCAGTTGTTGTGGGAGAAATCCTCTTCCCTCTCTCAGAGCAGAGTTTTCCATCAGGAATCCCAGTAGGTGTTGACCTACAATGCCCTGGACCATTTTTGGTGGCCATGCCACCATGACCAGTCACCATCCCTCTCCTCCTAATGTCCTCACCTGGTGGCTTGGTCCCATCCATCACTGTCCACCTGTTGCACCAACAAAATTATTTCAGCAGATCACAGAATCACAGAATGTCAGGGATTGGAAGGGACCTCAAAAGATCATCTAGTCCAATCCCCCACCAGAGCAGAATGGACCAGGGAACTCATCCAGCTAGAAATAAATCTTATATTTTTTTTCCACCTTATTTTTCAGTCCCAGCTCTGGGAATTGGTCAGAACCTGAGCGATGGGTGGGGAGGAACTATTTAAAATGGATCAAGAAGAGCAGGGAACTGGACCCATCTTCATCCTTGGGCAGCTGGAGACCACCAAGCAAAGCTCCTCACATCATTTTGCTCCAGTAAAAGGGGAAAATCTCTGTGTATGGGGAACACCATGGATGGAGAAGCTGAACGTCAAGCAGATGAGCATCAAATAATACAAAACCAGACTGATGGGGAGGGAAGAAGATAAGAAAGATGATGTTTATTTGAGTAGCGACAGGAACTCAGAGATTGAACATGTCTAGGAAAAAAAAAAATAGAGAAAAAAGAAAAAAAAAGCAGCAGCACATTTGGTTTGGAAATAAATCACAGCGTGCAGATGGTTTCTACCTCCTCCAGCCAACCCCACCTGCCAGTGCCCAGCCTGCCCAGTCCCACCATGGCCTCGAGCATCATTTTTTGGCCTTGTCTCGAGGGTAACCCCCATTGGTCTTGTTGAGGGACTCCATGCTGCCGGTGCCCGTCACCACGCTGGTGAGGATCCTCTCCACCTCCCCCGGCAGGATCTGCTTGTCCTCGTTCTCCGTCTCCCGGTGGTAGAAGTAGTTGAAGTTGGAGACGATGACGGGCACGGGGAGGGCGATGGTCAGCACCCCCGCGATGGCACACAGAGTCCCCACGATCTTCCCCCCCAAGGTGGTGGGACACATGTCTCCGTAGCCAACCGTCGTCATCGTCACCACGGCCCACCAGAAGCCGTCGGGGATGCTGGAGAAGTGGGACTGCGGCTCATCCACCTCGGCGAAGTAGACGGCGCTGGAGAAGAGGATGACGCCGATGAAGAGGAAGAAGATGAGCAAGCCCAGCTCCCGCATGCTGGCCTTGAGGGTCTGCCCCAGGATCTGCAGCCCCTTGGAGTGCCGGGAGAGCTTGAAGATCCGGAAGACCCTGACCAGCCGGATGATCCTCAAGATGGCCAAGGACATGTTCTGCTGCCCGTTGAGTTCGCTCTGCTGGATGAGCTCGGTGGTGAGCGTCACGAAGTAGGGGATGATGGACACGATGTCGATGATGTTCATGATGTTCCTGAAGAACTCGGTCTTGCTGGGGCACACGATGAAGCGGACGAAGAGCTCGAAGGAGAACCAGATGATGCAGGCAGTCTCTATGACGAAGAAAGGGTCCGTGAAGGTGCTGTGGGCCAGCAAGGTGTCTGTCAGGTTCTTAGAAAGCTCCTGGGTGGATTTAAACTCCCTTTCCTCCCTAAACTCCGGCAAGGTCTCCATGCAGAAGATGATGATGGAGATGACAATGACCAGGACAGAGACCAGAGCTACACCCCTGGCCGCACTGGAGCTCTCGGGGTACTCGAAGAGCAGCCAGAACTGCCTATGAAAGTCATTGGTTGGTAAGAGGGTCTCGGGGTCCTTGATGAACCCTTCATCCTCCCTGAACTGGTCCATGGCTTCATCACCCAGCTCGTAAAAGGTGATTTCATCAGCAAAGACGTCGATGGGGACGTTGGCCGGGCGCCGTATTTTCCCCCCGGACTGGTAATAATACAGGATCCCATCAAAACTGGGCCTGTTCCTGTCAAAGAAATACTCGTTCCTCATGGAGTCAAAGTACTGCATCCTCTTCTCCGGGTCCCCAAGCAAGGTCTCGGGGAACTGGTTGAGGGTCTTGAGCCGCGTCTCGAACCTCAGCCCGGCGATGTTGATGATGACCCGTTGGTCGCCCTCATCCATGCCCACCCTCTCCCCGACCAGGTGCTCGCTGAACTCGGCGGAGAAGCGGGAGAAGATGGTCTCATTGTTGGCGTTCTCGCTGTTGATGAGGATCCTCAAGTTGGAGAGGAGGTTGGCGCAGCTGGGGTGGCCCTTCCGCGCCTGCCCGGCGGGGCTGAGGTCGTTTGAATAACAGGGATCCTCCACGATCTGATCAGCGTTGTCAAAACTGACTAGTGCCACCTCCATCTCCTTCCAACTGGCCACGTCCATCATACACTAATCAGATTAGCAGCATAAATCCCCGGGTCGGATGCCGGCAGCTCGGGTCTTTCCCACGCTATGAGGATCTGCAAGTGAAGGGACAAGGAGACAGGAGCTGAATGGAGCTGGTTTAGTGCTTGGCTCCACTGAAAAAAAAAAAAAACCAACAAAAAACCCCAAACCTGAGGGTAGAAAATCCTCTTTTTTTAATGGAAACATAAATTTCATTGACTGGCAAAAGCTTCCAGCAAGTCGTTCGCCTCCGGATCCCGCAAACCCTTTTGGCACAAGAGCTTTGTCATCATTAAACCTCCTCTCCCTGTTTGTGGCACCCAAGGGTGAAGGGTCAGGAGGTAGCAGAAGATGGGGTGAACCCAGGTGTCCCCTCCCAGCTTTTCCCCGGCAATCCCAGGGTCATTTTGGGCATTTCCAGCCGTGAGTCCCAGGCTCTGGAGCAGGATTTGGTGTCCCACCACTTTTCTCCAGGTGGGAGAGGTATTGGGTCAAACCCCAGGAGGTCCTGGGCACCTGGATCAGCTGGTGTTGGGAGAGCAATTCCCAAACTAGAGGCCACACTGGGAGTTGGGGAGTGCAGTCCACGAGGGAGGCAGGTCAGGAGATGTCCACCAGCCTTGGAGAACCTCTTTGCTCTGGGTGAAGAGGGGAATGAACAAGGATCTCTTGTCTTGATCCAGACGGTGGGGCAGTGGGTGAGGTGATGTCCTCCAGAGCTCTCCTAGGCCTCCTTCATGGTAGACCTGATAATCCCAGCCATAGGAAGAAGGCAAGAACTAGACACTGAGTGACCTCACTTGGGAAGCATCTTTCAGGCCATGGGTGGATTTTTTCCCAGACCAGCTCTGTCAGGCCCTCAGAAACAGCCACCGTGTCCCCAGGACACATCTCCCCATCATCCTGCTGCTGTTGTACTGAACTCAGAGACAAGGTCAAAGAGGAGCCCAGGGACAGTTCCAGAGCTGGGCAATTACCTGTCCTGCCTCGGGGAGAAGCACGAACAGAAATTAGATCTTAACGGGGAATGGTTCTGGGGAGATTTGGCCCCAAAATGCCCTTTCAAGCAAATTCAACCCCCTGATTTATTTCCCCTCCAGCTCTTTCCCCAGCCAATCTATTTTCCGGCCATGAGAAACCACAGAAGGACACACGGACCCACCAAGGACACTCCAGCTTCCTTCCCCTGCCAGAGAGAGGGAAAGAAAAACCCCCAATGCCCTCGACTGCCAAGAATAGCAGCACAATCGAGGCCATGTCTGCATGGAGCAGCAGCAGAGCTGGGGCTGGTCCTGTGGTGAGGTTGGTCTTCAAAATAGGCTTCAAAATAGGCTTTGCTTCATGCAACCAGCACTGGGGAGGGACCCATCCAGTCCATGGGGACCAAGCTACACCCAATACCTCAAGCTTCCTATTGAACTGAAGCCATTTGAGGCTCTGAAGCTTTTCCTTCCCCTTCCCCCAGAAGTGGAGTCATCCATCCACGCTGGTGAAGTTGGGTGGGACAAGCTAGGAACCCAAATCCACTGCAGGAGTAGATGTTAACATCCCAGCTTGCTACAAATCCTCCCTCTTCTGCTCTTGGCTTTACAACCCTGAAAGCAAAATTTCATCCAGGAGCCACCATCCGTATCCCAAATGAGGGCTTGACCTCACTCTTTCCTCAGCAGAGGCAGGAGATTCTGGATTTGGGGACAAATCCCACAATTTATCACAAGCTACTCAAATATCATGTTTCTTTCCTTTACAAAAAGCCACGGAATATGGTTGTTCTTGGGCATCCAGCTCTACAAAGCTGGTTTAGTGTCAATTTTCCCACTTGAGGACATTTAGAGAGGAGCATTTAGGGCAACGGGGCAGAAATGATGCCTGGAGGAAGCAGCAACCACTTGGTTTTGTCTCCCAAAGCAAAGCTGAGGAGCCCCAACGCCTCCAGGCCCTCCTCAATGTCCTCCTCAGGCAGGTCTCCATGGGGCTGGGTTCAGCTCAGGCTTGACTTCTTGGTGGCTCTGTTGACAAGTTGTTGTGGGCAGGGTGAGACGTGTCATTGGAGCAATGTGGGGGTGCAGAAAGTGCAAGACAACCTTGGTGGGGAGGTGGTACCCAAGAGATGCAGAGAACCCACGTTTCAGTGTCCATGTAGCACCAGGCAAAGGGATGCTGGGAGAAGCCCCAAGAAAGCTCTTTTGAGGGAAAACCAAGTATTAGAGAGAAAAAAAGAAAAACAACACAAATCTTCCCCGTCTTGCATTCTTATTTTTTCTTACTATAACCCCCCCAAGATGATTTTTAAATCAGAAATTTAAATCAGAAGGAAAAAAACCCAGAAGATCAGTCTGAATCAGAAGAGCAGGACTGTTGAGTGTTCTGCTGGATGGGTGAATTGACCTGGCCCACCACACGTCCCACCAACCCTCCATCCTTGAGGGGACCACAAGCCCAGGAGCTTCTCCTGATGGCAGAGCAACGTTAGAGCAGCCAAAGCTGATGGTGAAATCGCATCCGAGGTGAGAGCCATGAGGTGATCGTGGTATTTGAAGCATTAAGTGTGCTTAACTCTTAATGCTGCCCACTGGCAAGGAGCTGCCCCAGCCCTTGCTTGGTAGGACAGCTCCAACCATGACTTTTGGTCACAGAAAACATGGTGATATCTTGGAATCTGGTTTTGCTCCAGAGCCTCCGAGCTGAGCTGAGCCCCCCCGGCTCCATCCCTCCTGTGGCAGCTGAGGTGTGGAGCTCTGAGGGGGTGTTTGCATGTCATGGTCAGGGTTGAGAAGGGAAAGTTGTGCTCGTCCTCCTCGTCAGGATATGGAAAGATGTTTCTTAGCTCCATGTCAAGCTCCCAGGGTGCTGCCCAAGGGCTGCAGGGCTCTGACTTGCCCCTTCTTGCCTTCAAAGCCCCCAGATGTGCTGACATCGACTGTCTCCATCACCAGAGGTAGGACCCCCTTGGTCCCCAAACCCCCCAGACCACCTCATCCACCTCATTTTAAATTTAGACTGAAATGAATGATGCCACCCAGAGCCACCAAACACCCTCCCAGAGCTTTGCACGGCGCAGCCGGGGCTCCAGCAGAGGCTTGAACTAGAAAGTTGACTCATTTTTTCCCTCCTAAATCACCTAACATCTGCTTCTCAGAATCTGATTAACTAATATCCTTCAGCTGCAATCCCTGGCTGTGGAAAATATTTAAAAAAAAAAAAAAAGCAAGCAAGGGAGAGAACCGGCGAGAGAGAGAAAGGTCATTTGGAGAGAGTTTTGAGCCCATCATCACATCCCAGTAAATCGGGGCTGGGGTTTCCACCATTGAAATGTCCCCATCAGCAGCTCCCTCCTGCATCCCACCCATCATCCCAACCATCCCCTCGTGCTCCTGGGGTGAGCAACACCCATTCCCAAGGTTTTTCCAGAAAATGGGAGATGCTGAGCCTCTCTTCCCCCCCATCCCCTCCCCACCAGCCTGGTCCTGGGATGAGGAAGGAGGTGACTCCTCCCTTACCCCCCCAAAGCCATCACCTACGGGGACTTACCCGCACAGGGCATGGAAGTGCCAACGCTCCCGGCATCTGGGAAGAGAGTCATTAGACACATCGGGATGTGTAGGGAAAGCAGAGAGAGAGGAGAAAAAAAAGTCCAGCCATACCCTTGCAAGGTCCCTTTGGGATAACGCAGGCAATGTCATTTAAAAGGCTCTTCTCTCTTTGAGTCACTGTCTAATTGGCAGCCCAGCACGCCGGGGACGGGCTGTGGTGGCAGGAGCTGGCAGGGTCCCCAGCCCCGGCCCCGCCATCGCTTGGGGAGCCCTAAAAAGAGCTGGGAGCCCATGGGGAAAGGGCAAAGGGGCCGGTGGGGCGCAGGGGACACCCTATCCCCATGTCCCGCTCAGCCAGGGAAAAGGGGGGACCTGGCCACCCACCTCCTGCCCCCGCCCGCTCGTGGGCGAGCGAGACGGGGGAGGACGTGTCCTTCTGGCGATGCCACCTTTAATCCCCAATAATGCTCCGGATGGGCCAGCGGGGACAAGTCTTGTCCGTGACGTGGTGAGGTCTGAGCTGGTCCCCGGGAGGGAGGTGGAGAAGGGGGGACAGGGACCCGCCGGCACCACGAGAGGGATTTACAGAGGGCTCTTTTATCATGAATAGAGAATAATGGCATTAAAGAGGGGAGGAGAGGGGAAAGCCCAAGGGTTGGAGCATCCCCCGTTGCCCACCTACCTCTTGCTTGTGGCCATGGGTAGAGCGGGCTCCTTTCCAGGAGGGGATGGCCACGGTGCCACCACCACGTGGGACATCTCCGTCCCCTCCCAGGGTGGCTGGGGCCAGTTGCAGCAGGAGGTTCAACCAGTGTGGCCCCGTGGAGGGCATCCATGAGAGGCTAAGGGGACGTGTCCCTTCCTCACCCTGGCTGCTGGCTGGCCTCTGGCTTGGACCCCAGCACCACTGGGCTTATAACCTCCACTAATAAATAAATAAATGCCCTGGGTGGATGGGACCGGGCAGGTTGTCCCAGTTCACTCAAATAACTGGGGTTTATTTTTATTTTTCCCCTCATTTGTTCTTTCTTTCCTTTCCAGAGCTTGCTCCACTCACAGGCACCCTCACCTTGGGTTCCCCAGGGTGGTTTCTGGCCTCACACAGGGTTGGGTCCCACCTCTACCTTCACCCCGGTGACCTTCCCACCTTCCTTCTCCTCCTCTTCCTCCTCCATCTCCTCCCAGGCCCCCACGTTGGGGGGAAGCAGAGGAGGAGGTGGCACATTTCTACCTTCATGTTTCAGCCTGAATTCCTCCACGGTGACGCTCCTTTGCTCTTGAGGGACCCACTCACCTCGATTTCCCTCCCTCCAGCATCCTTTTCTGTCCTCTGAGCTATTTCTCCCCCCCATGCCATTAATGAGCACATTAAATTGCTCCATCCCAGAGGAGAGCCCAGGACCTGCTGCTTGGAGCATCTTATACTCATTTCCAGCCATCTGGGATGGAAACAGGACACAACATTACCCAGACCTTTATCAGGCCCTTCAGGGTTGGGTTATCCCTTTATACACCCCTTTCTGCAGCCCTGTAGACCATGGTGCTTATATTGACCCACCCCTGGTGAGGCAGCTGAAGATCTAGTAACCAAAAGGTGTTAAATTGATATTCTTGGCACCTAAATTCAGCCTCAGCCTGTGCCCATCTCTCCTCCAAGCTGAGCTTTGGGATGGCTTTGACCACAGGGTGATGGTGGTGAAGGTTTGAGGGCAAAACGTGACCTCTTTGGGGGACTTTTCCCCCCAGGGTCACATCCTACACCTGGGCAAAGAGTGTCTGTGCCAAAAGGAAACCTGGGGTGTGAAAAGTGCCCACAGGAGCTTGGGCTGTGGGTGAGAAATCAACTCTAGCAACTCTTCACCCTAAGGGTGGTGAGACCCTGGCACAGGTTGCCCAGGGAGTTGTGGATGCTCCATCCCTGGAGGTGTTCAAGGCCAGGTTGGATGGGGCTTTGAGCAACCTGCTCTCGTAGGAGGTGTCCCTGCCATGGCAGAGGGGTGGAACTGGGTGATCTTTGAGGTCCCTTCCAACCCAAACCATTCTAGGATTCTATGAAAAACCTCCTGTTAACAGCAATATTCCTGAAGTCAAAGAGATGGTCCAGGGAGATGGGGGGGGGATGCCCAGAATAACACCATTGCTTCCAAGAAACAGGACAGTTACACAACTCACCTGGGGAGGCTTCAGCTGCACCCTGGACTCCCTCAGGGAAGTTCTGCCTTTGCCTTCAACCAAGGTGCCTTTAAACACCCTTTTGGCCCTAAGGATTTAACACCCCCCCTTTCCCCCCCACCCCATCCCAGGGCTGTCCCACACTCTCCTCCTGCTCTTTTTCCCCTCCCATCCTCTGCTTGGTGCTCCTGGCATCACCACCTCTGCTGGGATTCATCCCATGGACCAATTTGGCCCCTGAGGGTGTCCTGTATCCGGGATGGACCAGTAAGCACTGGGATGGGATGGCTTCCCAGCAGCTCTGCACACACAGCTCTGCCACCCAGGGCAGATAAAACCCACCCCACAGCAGAGATTAGGTGGAAAAGGAGGTGGGGTTTTTTTACAGCAGGTCCCTGAATTCCTGGTTGGCCCCACGGAGCTTGAGTTCCCTTCCTAGGACAGAGGACTGAGCAGCTCATCACACCCATTTCCCCATGGGATGGATGGGAGAAGGGTGGGAGTGATGAGGAGAAGACAGGAGGGGTCCTGCAACCCCCACCCCTGCTCCTGTGGAATGAGGCAAAAGTCCTTAATTTGATTTTTCCCCTCATTTTCAAGCACAATGATGCCTGCAGAGACCTGCCCAGCTCAGCACTGCAGCCCCAGAGCAATTTACTGCCCTAATGAGCCCCGGCTCGTTTCCCTCTTTCTTGGCAGAACTAATTAGCTGGAGTTCAGCTGCTGGGGCAGCTCCGCGGCTGCTTCAGCTCCTGGGGTGAATTCTTTGGATTTCTCAGCCCTGCATGAAATGCTCCACAAATAGTAACCCCCCTTCCCAGCATCAGGGAGGGCTGGGCTTTTTTTAGGGGTGTAAAATGCAAAAGGACCCCCCAAATCCTTCAGTGTCCTCGATCTAGGACCAGACAGGTTGTCCTGGCTAATGAAGTGAGGGGTGGTGATAATTAGGGGAGTATTTGGGACCTGATTTGGCCATGGAGTATCCTCAGAGGCTCAGGGAGGTGGAGGGGGCATCTGTCAGATGCAGAAAGCATCCGTGGAAGAAAAACAAGGAGCTTCTGGGTTTGCTGCAAAAGTTTGTGGCTCATCCCTTTCCTTATCAATGCTGATCAAGAGCTAAAGGGTGGGGGCAAGAAGATGGGGCCAGACTCTTGTCAGTGGTGCCCAGGGACAGGACAAGGGGCAGCGGGCACCAAGTGGACCCCAGGAGGGTCCACCTGAGCAGGAGGAGAAAGTTGTTTGGGGTGAGGGCTGGAGGAGATGATCTCCAGAGGTCCCTTCCAGCCCCCACCACGCTGGGATTCCTCGGGAGGATTGAGCAAATTGAGCTCTTTAAATTCAAGGCAAATGTGCAGCTGGGAGGGGATCAGCTGGAGGGAGCTGCTGGTGGTTTATGAATGATTAAAAAAAATAGGAAAGAATAATTCAGACCTCAGAAGGGATGACAAGGGCCTGGCAAAAGTTGCCCTTCAAGGCTTTGGTGCAGGAACTGTGGAGAAATGGAAAAGGGGACAAAATATGTTGAAATAACAGAGTGGCTCAGACCAAGCCCAGGGTTTCTCCTGCCCCATGGCATCAAAGGAGCCCAGAGCTCAAGGGCAGCCTGGTCCAAGACCCCTTTGATTTAAAAAGAGGTTAAAATGAGTCCTAGGCAAGGGGGGCAGGATGAGCCCCAACATTTAAACTCACAAATTGCATCAGAAAACAAATTGAATCATAGAATGTTTGAGGCTGGAAGGGACCTCTAGAGGTCATCTGGTCCAACCTCCCTACACCAGCAGGGACATCTCTACCTAGGTCTTGATCAGCCCAAAACAGTGGCCACCAACTCCTATGGGCTACTCCCATCTCCGTGCCTCAGTTTCCCCCAGAACTGGTGATGTGTTACGGAGCCAAGCAGGAGCCCTGAGGGAGGGAGGAATATCCCAAACTGGTTCCTAGTGATGGGATGGATGGATCCCTCTCTGCTGACCCCCACGACAGGCAGAGAATTGTGCCCAGCCAGACCCCTTTAATCCTCCCCGGTTTGCAAACCTCATGCTGATTTTTCCACCCATATTTTTTTTTATATATTTGTTTAAAAAAAAAAAATCAGATTAGCAGAGAGCCCAGTACATACAGTACATGCCATGAGACAGATGAAACCTTTCTGATACCCAGCCCTGGAGTCCAAAGTTAATCAGCTCCGGATTAACCGGGTCAGGATGTAATTTAATGACAGGCGAGGGCGAGTCCCTGTGAGGAGGGGGCTGAGGGGGTCCCGCACCAGGTGCCCCATAAAAGCTGCCACAGGAGAGCACAGGTAGCAGGAGAAGGCAGATGGGGTGAGATGAGCTCTGTGGTGATGCTGGGTCCTGGCCAGGCTCTGCTGCAGCCGAGCCCTCCTCAGCTCCCAGGGTTTTTAGCCTGATTCAGAAAAGATTTAACTGGGGATGCTCATATTTGTTTGGTGGGTTGGGATTCCTGAAGGGATTGCTGCTTTAGGAATGGGCTGGGGGATGGACAGATGGACACAAAGTGTGGGTTCATGGAGTGACCCCGTTCCCCTCGAGCATCCCGGCTCCACCAGGGCGCCTGGATGGGGCTGGGGGGAGCTCCCCCTCCTGCTGACCGTGGCTGTAACACGATAGAGACAATTCAATCCTGAATCGATGGGAAACTTTCCCACTCTGCCCAAAAGTGCTGGGGTAGAGGCAGAGCCCCCCCACCCCACCCCCAACCCCGACCTCAGCACTGTAACCTCAGTCTGCTCCTAGGGACAAAGAAATGACTTTGTCCCCCCCCCCTCCAAATCCGCACTGGCAGCAAACCCTGCTGGGAGGTTGTTGGCCAGAGCCAGAAATGGATAGAGGGTATAAATGGAAAGCAAGAGGAAGCCACTAATGGGGTCAGGTGGATACCTGCATTGATCCTCAGATTTGCTACGATGGCAGCTAAAACGAACCAGGGTTTGGGGTCCTGGGGTCACCCAGGGCTCCCGGCATCGTGTGCCCAGCAGGAGCTGCTGCAGAGGTTGGGGGGTCTCTCCCCAGCACATCACAGCAACCCATGGACATGGGGTGAGGATGTTTGAATTTGAGCATTATAATTTTAAAATAATTGAGATAAAGTGATTGAGGTGATGCCAGCAGGACCCCTCCAGCTCCTGGCAAAGCTGGGGTTACTCCCAGCACCCAGAAGTGCTTCACTCTCCCTTTCCCTCCAAGGACAACCTAAACTTCTCCCCTGGTCACCACCACCCAGAAAAATACCCAAGAAAACGGAGTCTAGCACCCGACTGCTCCCAGCCCCCCCCCCCCAAACCCTCCTCTCCTCCACCCTCCACCTCACCCCATCGCGGCGGCTGCTGCAAAGAAGAAGGGAGCCACAAACCCGCCTTTTGCACCATCCTCATCCTCCTCCAGCGTGTGGGGTGCCCGGTCCCCCCATCTCCATCCTCCTGCTGGTCCTTCAGCTGGGCTGCCCGGGGGCTGCCCGCATGGCCAGGCAGTGCTGGGCTGCTCGTACCTCTCCTGTGCCAGGCAGAAAGGTGATGCTGGTACCCACGTGAGCCCGGTGGGACTCCTTGCCCTCATTCTCCTTGTGCCTGAAATGGGTTTTTGTTCCTTCTCTGGGTCCTGTCCAACGGCAGCAGCGGAGGAGGAGGCAGCCGGGACCTCAACCCATCACTTTTGTGCCCACAAACGCCTGCACGGCCTCTGAGGGTGAGGAAGGGGCAGGTTGGGGCAGAGGAGGAGGTGATGATGCTCAGACCTGGCCCTTTCTGGCCCCTCCATGCAGAGCTGCTCACTGGGATGCTCTGCCCCAGGCAGCCAGGACTGTGCTGCTCTCACAGGGACTTTGCTGGTTTGCACCCACTTAAAAGGAGAGAGGAGGTGGGAAAACAGGAGCCTCCATTGCTCCCACCACCAGCACCCAGGTACCAGCTGGGTGGAGGTACCCAGGCCTCCTCTGGCCATGGGTCCCTTTTGTCAGGCACCTCCTTGGCTGTTGTCAACATCAGGGCCTGACTTTGCTCCACTGCTGGGGAAAATCCTCCATCCTCCACTCCCAGGAGCCTGTGATTAATGGAGCTTCCAAACTGCCAAAGCTTTGGGAGCAGGAACTGCCCCTCTGGGTGCTTTTTCCATCCCATTTTTATATGGCCAGAGGTGCCTGTTCCCCCGTGAAGCTCTCAGAGAGGGGGTCACACCTTGCCCATAGAACACTGAGCCCTGGACAGAGCCAAGAGCAGCCCCAGGCAGGTGCAGAGCAGAGGTTGCAGGATTTGCCCATAACCCGTTAGCCCAAGAGCTCATGGGGCTCCGAGCATCACCCACACCCTGCAGCAAAGGCATCAGAGCTGCCATTTCAAGCCCTTGCCTGCTTTGCCAGCAGGATTTGATCAAACTGCAGCTATTTTTCTTTCCACCTCTTCCCCCAGCCCCTGCAGAGAGCATCATCTTCCTTCCCTGCCCCAAAACTTCCCCCAAAATAAGAGCATCACCCTAGAAAGGGACCCAGCACAGAGGAATGGGGTGAGGACCAAGCAGGGCTTGACCTCCAAAATCTGTCCCCGTCCCTTCCCCGCATCCCGAATCCTCCTGCCAGCAACTTGGGATGCTGAGACTTTCCCTCGAGCTTTGTTCCAGCCCGTGTAACTGGGGCAGGTTTCCACGCTGTGCTGCTGACTTGGGAAAGGAAAATATCAAGAGCAGCCTGCACTGAGCCCTTCCAGCAGCATCCCAGCAGCAGGGGGGACAAAATCGGGGTCTCCTGGAGGAAAAACTCAAGAAAAACTCCAAGGAAAGAACAAGAAATAAAAAGAAAACAAGATCCCGGTCTGGAAAAATCAGACGTGAAAAAATTAGGGCTGGAAAATCTCCCCCAGCTGTGGGGCAAAGGGGATCTCAAAGCTCAAAGCCAAAAGCTGCCCCTTGGGCTCATCTTCCTCAGGTTCCTCAGGGGAAGCTGGAGCAGATTTTGCCCTGGAGCTGATTCTGCCTCGGAGCAATTTCCCAACCTCCTTCCCATGGCCTTTGTAAAGAGAGAGGGCCCCCAGGCAGCCCAGCCCGGGGGGTGTTTGGCCATCCCAGGACGGGGTGTCCCAGTCCCCCCTCCACTCCCAGGACAGCTCTGAAGTGACCGTGGCAATGCTGTGGTTTTCCCAAGCACATGCCAGGAGCTGAATTTCACCCTGGGATGTGATGGGAGATGGTTCATGGGGGTGCAGACACACGAGCTTGGCTGTAAAAGCTGCATTTTGAAGGCAATTTGGGGTTGGGGGAGATGCAGAGGGAACAGCTCGACTGGGGAAGCCCAATTGTATTGCTCTGGGAAGTAGCAATATGATATTTTTCTCCCTATTAAAAACGAGGCTTTATTTGATTGAGGCTTGTACGGAAATTTCTACAACCCCTACAGAGATTCCTCCCCCCTGAGACCATGAAACATCAACCATGGGGTGGAGTAACTCTGGGTTGATACTTGAACCCAAACCCGACACTAACCAAGGAAAGTCTCTCTGGCCCCTTCTAAGTCCTTCCGCTCAACCTTTACCCCAATAACTGGGTTTTTTAATGTATTTTTCCATCTGTGCTGGGAGGATGGAAGCATTTGGTGGTGTGAGAGCTGCAGGGAGCAATGAGCCAGTGCCAGGACCTGCCCCATCTCTGCTCCTGCACCAACCCCCAGGACCAGGGAAGGCAACTTAAATGGGGCTCTTTGCATTTCGTGGTGAAGAATAACATAAATTTTTCAAGCTGTGCTGAATCCACTGGAGCAAGAAGCAGTTTTGACCCAATATCCCCATTAACTCTCCCTATACCTTGCTCTGCATCCCTGAGCAGCTCCACGCAGTGAAGATCCCCACACTCAGCCCCCTGGGACCACCTAAAACATCCTTTTTACTTCCAAACCAACCTACAAAACAAGATCCCACCAACTACTCTTATTGCAGCCTGAACCTGATGTCCATCTGCTTCCACACCTCATCCCCTCCCCATTTAACTCATCCCCATAGGACGGATGCTCCCGATGCTGGTTTGGGTTTTAAGTGGCTACTTGGCAGATCCCAGCCTGTCAGAAATCCCAATAAATTCCTCCACCCCACATCCTCAGGGTCCAATAAAGCAGATTGCAAGGGCTGACCAGTCTCTAATGGGAGGCTCATGGAGTGTTCAGACCCATTAAAAAGATCACAGCCAAGAGTAACTACTTTATTTAAGTCCTGGAAGAGAAACAGAGGCTGGAAATGCTCAAAGCACAGAGTGTGTCTGGCTGGGTTCAGGCACAAACCCAAGAGCATCCAGAGAATCCTGTCTCAGCACAACTTGGTGCAAACCCATAAGCCAAGCAACGTTTTAGCTGGAGATAAATGGAAACCTTCCCAACCAGGTGATTCTTCCACATCCGAGCCATGATAAAGTCAAATAAAAGGGGTGGCTTCATATCAAAGGGAGCTTTCCATGGGTGCCGGGCTCAGTTATATTTCTATTATGTCATTGATGCCCTACAGAGTTTTCTAAGCAGAATAAATATGATTAAATCCAGTCACTCACCTGCAGTCTGAATTACAGCCCTTCCTCAGGAGTATCTGGGGTGGTTACGGACGTGGCCGGTGCCTGCAGGTCTCTGACGTGCAGGTGAGGATTAGAAAGAGTTTGTTTCAGGAAAGACTCAGATTCAGAAATCCTACACCCTCCTGAAACCCAACCTGGCCTGGCTGTCCTTGGCTTTAAAGGAAACACGGGGAAGAAACTCAGTGCTGAGAGCAGAGCTCGGGAGCATCTTCACACATGAGGGTAACAACAGCCCCCAACCAACCCAAACTCTTCAGCAACCAACCCAAACTCTTCAGCAACCAACCCAAACTCTTCAGCAGAGAGCAAACTCTTCTTCCTAGGAAAGGGTTGTACCCTCAAGAGCTCAGGTCCTGAGCTGGACCCCTCCAAGTCAAAGCTTCATGACTCAGGAGCAGGTTTGTCCCCATCATTGCTCTACAGGCAACGTGCACATGGGGTGAGGGATTCGCCTTGACATGAAGAGCTTCCCACAAGGCAGCAAGACCTGCTTTAAGAAGCAATATTCACATTTTAAGACTGAAAGGCACCAAAGAGTCCAGCAGCTCTTACCTGCCCAGGTGTGGGCTGTGGTCCAGCCTCCTGGTCCTTCCAAGGCTCAACAGGAGCTGCATGGCTTGGGTCCTGGCCTCACTGCTCCTCCCTGTGCAATCCCTAAGGGACACAAGGCAAATACTTTGGGAACTGATTGGCTTGTGGCCCTTCCACATCCCAAGGAGGCCCCATGAGCCTTTCAAGGGGATTGCCAGGAGACACTGAGCATCCCACCCTGGGGGCAAACCCAAAAAGCAGCCCTGCACCCAGCTCTGAGCAGCAGCATCAGGCAATGAAGGGAGGAGGTGATGTAGCCCAAGGTCTTCCTGTTAGCAAAGACTCACCTTGTGCCCTGAGCCACCAAGAAGCAGCTGCAGGAGACTTTGGCCACTCTGATGGGTCCTTCCAAGCTTGTGGTGTAGTGTCCTGTGCTGCCAGCTCTTCTTCCTCAGGCCAACACCAACCTCAGCAACATCCCCTCAGCAGAACTTCAGCTTTTCTTCTTCATCTGTTTGCTCTTCTCCATCTCGAATCAGCCAAGGGGGAACACACCAGAGAGAGAGCTCAGCTCCTTTATCCCAAGAATACATGGGATGGGTTAAGCCCATCTATCTTCTACTTGGTGAGGAGGATGGGAGGAAGGTACATGAGTTTGTTGACCATCATGGATGGCTCTTCTCCACCTCTCCTCGCTACGTTGAGCTGATCATCATCTTGGTACCAGGCACCACATCCCATCCTGCAGTAATCATGGACTGCTGTGGTGGAAGGAAAGGTCCATGGCTTGGCCTTTCTGCTTTAACCCAACTCCCAACCAAGCCCCAAAGGTCCCCCTCATCCTCTAAGCACCACCCAAAGCCCTGCATGGCCCAGGATCCCTTGGAGATGGTGCTGCCTCCTGGGTATTTCCCCGAGGGTACAGTTACACCTCAGTAATGGGAATCTCATTAATTACTCGCTGGGCTGAATGGTGCTAACGAAGGCACGGGCCATATCAAGAATCATGTTAGCATGGCAAGTGGCACAGGCACACCCAGGGAGGGTGATGCTCCACAGAAAGGCCTGAAGTTGTTACAAGGACGTCGGGAGACTTGATACAAAAGGCTGCCTTATTAATAGCTAATGGGCAGATAAATTATGTACCCTCTGGGCTGGATTGGGTTTCCCCGTCCTCACGGCACCCTGCTGGTTCCACCACCTCCTTCTGCTGCCCCACTTGGTTTGCTCTTCTCTTTATTATCTTGGTTCTGGGGACTTGGGTGTGTTTGCTCATCACTGAAAGCTTCCAAGCTGTTCAACTGAATCCAGCCTCCCCCCAGGGTCTCAGCTGCCCACCTCCATCCAGAGCAGGATGAGGACCACCAACCACCCTGAGCCTTCTCCAAGGAAGGTTGGACATCCCCCATCACCCCACATCCCACTCCCAGAGACCTCTCAATGCCCTGGAAACACCAAACCTGAAAGAGAAGCTCCAGGCAGCACAACAAAAGCTTCTGACAGTGGCTTTCTCCGGGCTGCTCTGCAGGATGCTCCCTGCCCTGCCTGCCATCTGCCCAGCCTGGCAGGACCAGCCCCAGCTACCTGTGGTGCCAAGTGCCAGCAGCTCAGCACCAGCCACGCTCCAGCAGGTCCCTGGCAGGCAGGAGGGAAGGAGAAGGCTGAGCAGAAAGAGGGGGGGTTGCTCCATGCACTTGGAGTTTATGGCTCCAAACTAGAGGTGGGGAGATTGAGATGAGAGGTTAGGAAGAAGTTGTTGCCCAGGAGGGTGGGGAGACACTGGCCCAGGTTGGCCAGAGAGGTGCTGGAAGCCCCATCCCTGGACATTTTTCAGGCCAGGCTGGCTGGGGCTGTGAGCAACTGATGGAGTGGGAGGTGTCCCTGCCATGGCAGGGGGGTTGGAACTGGATGATCTTTAAGGTCCCTTCCAACCCTGACGATTCTATGATCCTCAGCCCCTCCAAAACCCAGACCAGGAGAAGGAAAAGCTGAGACTAACTCAGTATAAGGAGTTTTGGGGATCTCCCTGTTCCCTGCATCACTTGACCACTGGTCCCAGCTCTGCAAAGCCCAGGATCTGCCTCATCAGTGTGTTCCCAGCTGGGACACCAGGAGTTTGAGCATCCATGTAGGAGCTGCCTGCTCCTATTTCAGCGGGGCAGCAATTTCCCCTCTCACCTTCCCCAGCCCCGTTTCCCAGATGGTTTGTGGGCAACTCTCTAGTATCTGCCTGCTGAGCAGCCAGGAGGGTCCTTCCCAGCAGAAATCCCCTCCCCGAGCTCTCAGTGCTGTTGGTGAGCCCACGGGCAGCATTTTGAGAGGAGAACACAGGCTGATGGAGCCTGTCTGCTGCTACAGCATGCTCAGGACCCACCTGGGGCACAGAAATGTGTTTATTAAGCATCTCAGAGCCCATCACACCAGCAAGAGGAGCACAGAAAATAAGGGATGCTCATACAGGTCAAGCCTCCACTATGGCTTGGAGTTGGGACCTCAGGTGGGCACAACCCATCCCCAGTAGACAGAGGAGGTGAAAAGCATTTAGGGCAGAGCATCCCAGAGCCTGGACCAGCTTTTTAACCAGCAGATGGTGGCCCCAGTGCCCCGAGGGCCCCTTTCCCCAGCACTCCCCCCTTCTCTAATCTTATCACGTTCTCTGCCCACTCTGATTTCACCAGGCTGTGCTATGCTATCCCTGCTGCTGGGGCAACCCGATCCCCACCCCCTCTCCAGCCCAGCTCCAAACACTGCCACTAATCACCCTGCACCCCACACTGACCCCGATGAAGTTCCACCTGGTGGGTCTTCATTGCCCAACTCGCAGCTGCCCCACCAAGGGGCAGGCTCCTGTTCCACACCAGCATCTTCTCAGGGGGTTTGCATAACCCTGACCCACGTCACGGCAGCTCCTGGTCACCCCAATGGGGCTATTCTGTATCAGTAACAAGAAACTCTCCCCACCTCTGACCAGCACACATATCTGCTCACACGGCTCCTTCCTCCCTGGGGAGAGCAGCCTCTCACCCCTGCATCCATGGAGGGTGACAGCAAAGCATCCATCCTCGCCTGGCCCCACAACAGCCTCCTCCAGGAAGGGGCCATCGAGTGTCCACTTTCTGTCAGCCAAAGCATGAGGAATCACAGAAGGATTTGGGTGGGAAGGGACCTTAAAGCTCACCTGGTCCAACCCCCTGCACTGAGCAGGGACATCTACAACTAGAGCAGGTTGCTCAGAGCCCCAAACAACCTCCCCTCCAATGGTGCCAGGGATGGGGCAGCCACCACCTCTCTGGGCAACCTCAACCAGGCTCTCACCACCCTCTGCACCAACAATTCTTTCCTTCTCTCTCACCTAAATCTCCCTCTTTCAGTTTCAAACCATCCCCCCTTGTCCTGTCCCAACAGGCCCTGCTCAAAACTCTGTCCCCATCTTTCTGACAGGCCCCTTGAAGCCCTGAAAGGCCCCCAGAAGGTCTCCCTGGAGCCTTCTCCTCTCCAGGCTGACCAAGCCCAACTCTCCCAGCCTGGCCTCCCAGCAGAGGCTTCCAGCCCTCCCACCATTGCTGGTTCCTCCTCTGGCCCCGCTCCCCCCGCTCCATGGCTCTGCTGTGCTGAGGACTCCAGAGCTGCCCCAGCACTCAGGGGGGTCTCCCCAGGGTGGGGCAGAGGGGCAGGATCCCCTCCCTCAGACCAGCAGCAAAGGCAGGAGGAGATGCTCTCACCCACCTTGTCTCTGCTGCTGGACCCATCCAGGGCTGGAGATGTGGCTCTGTCACACCTTGGGGTGAGCAGGAAGGCAAAGAGCAGGGAGAAGATTTCTTTTGAGACAATCAGGGAAGAAAAGAGATAAAAGGCTGCATCAGGAGGTAATTAAATGCTTCTCCTTTGGTGCCTCTGAAAACCATGGAAGATGGAGGAGCAACGGGGAAAATCTGAAATTAGGACCTCTCCCTGCACACAATGGGGACAACCAGGAGAGAGGAGAGGAGATGGCTCTGGTGCCCTTATTATAAGACAATATCCATCCCAAACGGATATTCCTGCTTTAGAACCATAAGGCCAAGCCTGGCACATCTCAAAACCCCACCCAAAGCAAGGCTATAGATGGGGAAACTGAGGCACAGAGCACCCAAGAGGGCTTGAGCTGCCAGAACATCCCTCACACCAGGTCTGGGAGGTTCTGTGCTGCTCCCATCACTCCTCCTTCCACCCACAGCTTGAGGGAGCAGCTCTGGCTGCTCAGGTTACTCCATCTGAGCCTCCAAATCAGGTCCCTGCAGCAGCCAAGGGCTGGTAGCAGCAGAATGTTCTTGCTGGTGTCTCCAGAGCAGCTGTTTCTGTCTGCTCTGGGGTTGCTGGGTCTTGCTGGCTCTGAAAAAAATGACAAAAAATATTAAAGTTACTGTCAGTAATCTTAAATTCACCTCGCAGGGGAATTCGTGCCCCTCCCGGAGCAGCTTTAGTGGACTGTAAACCATCAAAAGAAATGGTGCCAGGAATTAAATCCAACAGTGCCACTGTCTGGGGGATGGAAACACAGCAGCTCAACCAGAGATGTTGTGTTTGGGCAGCCACAGGGTTTAGTGAGAGCTCAAGATGGGGACACATTGGAGCGTGTCCAGAGGAGGGCACCAAAATGCTCAGGGGAATGGAGCATCTCTGGGGTGAAGCCAGGAGGGGAGAGTTGGGGCTGTTCAGCTGGAGAAGAGAAGGCTCCAGGGGGACCTTAGAGGGACCTTCCAGGACCTGAAGGGGCTCCAGGAAGGCAGGGGAAGGTCTGTTCCAAAGGGTTTGTAATGACAGGACCAGGAGTGATGGTTTGAAGCTGGGAAAGGAGAGATTGAGGCTGGAGATTAGAGAAAAGTTCTTTAAGGTGAGGGTGATGGATGAGTGGAATGGGCTGCCCAGAGAGGGGGTGGAGGCCCCATCCCTGGAGTCCTTCAAGGTGAGGCTGGATGGGGCTGTGAGCAGCCTGCCCTAGGTAGAGATGTCCCTGCTGGTGTAGGGAGATTGGAGCAGATGACTCTGGAGGTCCCTTCCAGCCTCAAACATTCTATGATTTTATGATTCTATCCCCCCAGGATGGGGGTGACCCACTGGAGCATCCCATGGTCTCCAGGACCTGGTGGCTGCATCCAGACCCCAATCCCTGCCTCTCTGCTGATGAATTCAGGTCCCCAAGTCCCAGGGATGGGATGGCACACGGCAAATTCATCCCAAAAAAATGGTCCTGCAGGTCTTGGCAAGCAGCTGCAACAGAAGAGCTCAAGTAGCTGTGATATAACAGCTCCAACCAGAAGAGGACAGTGGTGCACATGTTTTCTGCAGGGATGCACTAGTGATGGGTGCACAAGCACCAAGAGGGATTTGAAGGGCTTCAAGTCCCCTCTTCACTAGTAAAACCACCTATGTCCTAGAGTCATAGAATCATTTAGGCTGGAAAAGACCTCCAGGATCATCAAGTCCAACCTTCATCCCAACATCTCCCTGACCCCCAGCCCATGTCCCAAAGCTCCACATCTACTCGTTTGTTGAACCCCGCCAGGGATGGTGACTCCAGCCCCTCCCTGGGCAGCCTGGGCCAGTCCCTGACCACTCTCAGTAAAGAACTTCTTCCTAATGTCCAATCTAAACCTGCCCTGGTGCAACTTGAGGCCATCCCCTCTTGTCCTGTCATTAGTTCCTTGGGAGACGAGCCCAACCCCAGCCTCACCACAACCTCCTTGTAGGTAGTTGGAGAGAGCAATGAGGTCTCCTCTCAGCCTTCTCTTCTCCAAGCTCAACAATCCCAGTTCCCTCAGGTGCTCCTCATACAACACGTTCTCCAGACCCCTCACCAGTTTGTTGTCCTTCTCTGGACCAGCTCCATCCCCTCAATGTCCTTCTTATCTTGTGGTGCCCAAAACACGACAGGGGTCAAGGTCCTTCCCAGTGATGGAAACCCATCCAGTTATGGGAATGAGTGAAACCATTGCCCTGGAGATGCTGAATGGGACGGGGGCTGCAGAAGCTTCAGCCCCACCAGCTTCTGAGGCTGCTGGGGAGGACCAGGGATGTGCTGCAACCTGTCCCCTCCACCACCATGGAGAGGTGATGGGATAAGACCTGATAGACATGAGCTCCTTTGCCCCCCTTCATCCTTTCTCTCTGGTTTTCATCCCCAAAGGGATGTTTCAAAACCTGCTGTGGGGAACCTGCCTCCAAGCAGCAAAGTTAAGGGGGTACAAGTGCCCTCTGCAAAATTTTGGGGGAAAAAAAAGGGAAAAAACACCCACTCAGCACCTTCATGTAGCCCCTTGGGCAAGGAGAGGTTACACATAGACACTCTTAAACAGGAATATATTCATCAGCATCTCCTAGACACTGGCACATTCATCAACCCAGTGGCCTTTACACCCTGAAAATAGGTAAAATATTAAAAAGAAGCATTAAAAAAAAGGTTTTTCTCCTAATTCCAGGTGGCTCCTGGGGGGCTGCCCCAAAAAGGTCCCTCCCAGCCCTCCCCCCAGCTCAGCAGCGTGTGCCCTGAAGCAAGTCAGCCAAATCCTCTGGTGTCAAACAAAGCAACCCACGGAACCCCTCTCTCCTCATCCTTCCCATTACCCAGCCCTCCTCCTCCTCCTCCCTGCATCCCGTAGGGGAAGGTGATGCCGACAGGAGCTGTCACAACATCTGCTGCCTGGGAAACCCTCAAAGAATCACGTTGTGGGGTTTAATTTCCAGCTGAGCAGCTAAACTCAAGCCCTGCTCCCCTCTAAGCTCTTGCTCACCTGCTTTAACCCCTCCCAGCAGTATCCAACTGGTGGTCCCAGTAAGACCAGCAGCCCCAGGGGATGGTCCCAGGCTGGTTTGCCTTTGCCAAAGGTCCTTTTCTAAGCTCAGGCAGGTGGAGATGCTCAGCAGATGATCAGCATCATTCCTCAGGTGCCCAACTAGGCCAGGGCTCTGGAAGGCTGGGGCTCCCCTGCTGGTGCTGGTGAGGAGGTTCTCCTGCTGGTTAGGACCAGGTGGGATGAAAATGGGGGTGGAAATCTAGGAACTGGGCAGGGAATAGGAAGGAAAAGGTGGTGATTGGCACCCTGTTTGACTCCAGCTCCAGAGCTGGTTGTAGCATCCTCCCTCCCCACTCCTCGCTGCTTTATTAGGAGGGTGAAAAGGAGCCATGAAGGTGCAGAACCATCGCTGGAAGGTGCTGAGCCATAGCTGAGGGTTGGCCCATCCCCTCTGCCCCACAGAGCACACACACTGGAATAAATCATAGAATTGTCAGGGTTGGAAGGGACCTTAAAGCTCATCTCGTTCCAACCCCCCTGCCATGGGCAGGGACACCTCCCACTCCATCAGTTGCTCACAGCCCCAGCCAGCCTGGCCTGAAAAATGTCCAGGGATGGGGCTTCCAGCACCTCTCTGGCCAACCTGGGCCAGTGTCTCCCCACCCTCCTGGGCAACAACTTCTACCTAACGTCGCATCTCAATCTCCCCACCTCTACTGTTGACCCATTCCCCCACTCCTACCCCTCCCCAACAGCCTCAAAAGTCCCTCCCCGCCTTTCTTGGAGCCCCCTTCAGATCCTGGAAGGCCACCAGAAGGTCCCCGGGGAGCCTTCTCTTCTCCAGCCTCAACAACCCCAACTCTCTCAGTCTCTCCTCGTAGCAGAGGTGCTCCAGCCTCTGATCATCCTCGTGGCCCTTCTCTGGACACCTTCCAGCACGTCCATAAATCCATGCAGAACCAGACAGGGCTCTGCAGCACAGTCCCCAGGGCACAGACCCCTGGAGGTGTGACATGGGAAAGGTCTGGAGATCATAGAATCATCAGGGTTGGAAGGGACCTTAAAGCTCATCTCGTTCCAACCCCCCTGCCATGGGCAGGGACACCTCCCACAGTGATGCTGCCCCTTGGCTGCCTGCTCCGGGCAGGGTTTGCAGCCTCCGTGGGGAGGCAGGAGCTATAAAAACCCAGCTCAATTTTGCTCTCTCCAGGGCTGGGGAAGGAAGCAGAGCTGCAAATGAACCAGCCTCACTCCTCCTGCTGCAGGCAACCAAAATGCAACAGCCTGGAAGGCTGGAGAGGGCCAGATCCTCCCTCAGCAGGGACCAGCCGAGCCGAGGAGCAGGGATGTCCTGCTCTGCCAGGTTCTTCCACATGGCCATACTGGTGAGACTGGGCCAGCGCCAGGCTCAGCTGTTTTGGGATGCAAACAAGATGCCCCCAGCTTGAGAAGCCCTAATTCCAACGCAGGGTTGTGGATTTCTTTTTTTCCCCCCCAGTGTGTTTCTCCCCCACTCCTCCCCTCCAAAGCCTGGCTCCCATTTACGTCACCTGCTCCCCTTTAGAGCTGAGATGGTGTCAAAATCCTTCCCCAGGCTGGTGGGAGTCGGGCCTGATGGGGAGAAGCAGCCAGGGACAGGAAGGCAAAGAGGATTTTCCATCCCTCTTTTGCACTTGAGGGGTTGAACACTTATTTTTACCTCGAGAGTGTGATCGGAGCCCTTGAGTCCCCAGCAAAAATGTCTTTCAGGGGGTTGGGTTCTGCTTCCTGGGAGCATCCAGGGGGTAAATTGCTCAGGGATGAGCAGGAGCATGGAGGGGTTTGCAACAAATTCCCCAATTTCTGGAAACCACTTGATGACCAACGTGAAACTGGCCCCTTCTGAGCCTGCCAGGCTGGGCTACGAGACCTCCCAGTGCCAGGGATGCCCGAAGTGATGCCAGTGGGATGCAGACCCTGTTGAGATCATCAGGGACACCCAGGGCTGGGGACAAGCCTGGAGCCAGGACTTGCACCCATACATGGTGCAGGGACCACAGCATCTCCTGCAGCCTGAGACCTCCACGTGCCCATGGACACATCAGCAGGGCACCAACATCCTCCTGATGCACCAGCCCTGGGGGACTTAGAAAGATCTGCNGTCTCACCACCCTCAGAGTAAAGAATTTCCTTCTAATTTCCAATTTAAATCCCCCCTCTTCCAGTTTGAACCCATCACCCCTCATCCTATCCCTGCAGGTCTTTGTGAAAAGTCCCTCCCCAGCTTTCTTGTCGCCCTCTTCAGATACTGGAAGGCCACCAGAAGGTCTCCCTGGAGCTTTCTCTTCTCCAGGCTCATCTCACTGTGCCCTGTACATCCCTACTTGGTTTCTCCTTGGCCACCCCAAGACCCTTCCTATTCCTCTTCCTCACTTTCTCGACCCCTTTGTCCCTCCCTCCATTGGAGGAACCCTCCTGCTAAACACCAGGGCCCCTGCCAAGATAAAAACGAAGCTGTGAATAATTCATGCTTCAATCTTTTTCACCACCGTCTGCTGTAAATATTTAAATAGCACCAAGATGTCTAGAGCTGAACCCGGGGAGGATGAGCCTGAGCAGAGCCTCTGCCTTGGGAGCAGCCCCAAGGAGGGGGAAGAGCTGGAGATGGTGCTTGGGGACCATGGCAGAGGCCATGGGGACAGGGTGGGACATTTCTGTGTGTACATCAGGGAAAAAAATTATTTATATCTCAATAAGGAGCCAAGGTCCAAGATTTTCTGCCCTTCCAAAAAAAAAAGGCAGTTCAGAAAATGGTGCATTTCCACCATAGAAAGTGAATATTTTATTGACAGGGGGACCCAAATGATGTGGGTCAACTTCCAGCACCCTCTTCCCCTCTCCTCCACTGCCTTAAAACCTTGGTGGAATTTCACCTGAATTTAGGATTGCCAAAAAAATGATCAGCCAGGTCCCCTCTGGTCTGGTCTGCAGGTCCCTGCACTCCTCTGGGAGACAAGAAAATGATGTCTGGCATCATTAAATAATGTGTGGCCCTTTGCTGTGTCCCAGGCTGGGCAGGAGGGACAACTACTGGGGTTATTTACCTGATCTTGATGGATT
Source organism: Brachypteracias leptosomus (assembly GCA_013401335.1). NCBI lineage: Eukaryota > Metazoa > Chordata > Aves > Coraciiformes > Brachypteraciidae > Brachypteracias > Brachypteracias leptosomus. The sequence goes on along the minus strand of VYZX01007083.1, from coordinate 3,208 downwards.
TGGGTTATTTACTGGGGTTATTTACCTGATCTACTGGGTTATTTACCTGATCTCCATGGATTGGGAACATCTGGGAGCCCGTTGCAGGAATCAAGGATCCACTCCAAGGACAAACCCCATCCCAATGGATTGGGAACATCTGGGAGCTCACTGAAGGAATCAGGGGTTATTTACCTGATCTTGATGGATTGGGGTTATTTACTGGGGTTATTTACCTGATCTCCAGGGATTGGGAACATCTGGGAGCCTATTGCAGGAATCAGGGGTTATTTACCTGATCTGGATGGATTGGGGTTATTTACTGGGGTTATTTATCTGACCTGCTGGGTTATTTACCTGATCTCCATGGATTGGGGTTAGTTACTGGGGTTATTTATCTGACCTGCTGGGTTATTTACCTGATCTCCATGGATTGGGAACATCTGGGAGCCTATTGCAGATATCAGGGATCTCCTCGAAGGACAAACCTCATCCCAATGGATTGGGAACATCTGGGAGCCCGTTGCAGGAATCAAGGATCCATTCCAGGGACAAACCTCATCCCAACACTGGTTTTATTTGATTTTTTTTGTGATGTGCAGGAGAAGAGCAGGTTCCTGGGAAGCTTCTCTGTGCCCAAGCATCTCATCCAGCTTCAGCATCACTCTGGTATTTTGCAGCCCTTTCCATGGGTGATGGTTTGGAGCAATTATTGCACCGTGGCTGCAGAGATGTGCTGCTGCTGGGTCCTCCTTGGTGGCCACCTCATGCATGGTGAGCCTGCATCTCCTCAAGACTCTGCTTCAGGTCCCCCTTGGGGGATGCTCTCAGCTGCTGGAGCTCTGGATGTTTTCTTCCTGGAGGTTTAAGTGGTTTCCACCAGAACTGGGGGTTTTCCAGCTTTGCAGGAGTGGTTTGAAGTGCACGGAGTGTCCTTCGCTCCTGCATTTCTCCCTGCACCAGCCCGAGCGTGTGAGGAGATGTTCATGGTGCCGTTGGTTCTTCTCCCAGTGAGGTTCTGGTTCCAAATCTCTTCATCATCCTCCAGTGAAAAGACAAAAAGAAAGCCAGGAGGGGTTTTGCCACCAGCTCCAGCCCTTGCTGGAGCTCTAAGATGTCACCTAGTGAGGAGGGACCAGCCACCACCAGCACCTCCTGCCCATGCCATGGTTTAGATCTCCAGCTCCATCACCTCGGTGGCTTTGGGGCCACCTTCAGACAAGAATCCAGGTCCAAGGTACCTCCAGAGCCTGACCCATTGATCCTTCTTTTAAAGACAATTTCTGGGCTCCCACCTCTGGAGGCTCTTGGTGGGGGTTGGTTGATTGGTTGGTTACTTGGTTTGGTTGGTTTTCCTCCCTAGAATTAAAATAAATGAAGATCTGCATAAACACATGAATATATATTAAATGAATAATAAAATAAAAATGTAATATAATATCAATAATATAATAAAATAATAGTATAATATAATTAAATTAAATATAATAAAATAAAATTTATACTATAGTATAATATATAATATAATATAACATAACATAATGTAACATAATATAACATAATATAACATAACATGATATAATATAATATAATATAATATATATTAAATGAATAAATAAAATAAATGAAGACACCAAAAAAATTTGCAACTTGAATGAACGTTGCTCTTAAGCCAAATATTTCCCCCAGTTTTAACCTTTCAAAAGCCTTTTCCCAACCAGGTTAACATCTGGAACAACAGAGATTTTGTTTTCCCCATGGAATGCTTTGAACACTTCAAATCTTTTCCCTCATCTCCATTCCCAAGCCAAGTTATTCATCAAAACAACGTGTTTCCCACAACAGCAACAAAAGGCATTTAGTTCATGAGTCATCATTTTTTTTTTCTGTGAATAAAAAATAAATAAACATTCCCCAGGTCCTTGCTCAGGACTGGCTCTAATCTCTGCCCCAGCCCCTGGGGTGGCTCCTGGGGGCAGGTCCAGGTTACCTGAGCAGGGTTTGCTCCTTCCTTCGAGGTTGATGGTAAGTTCTCCAACCTTTTTAGCATCATGAGTTTTGTTTTCTTGGCTTATTCCACCCATCCCCTGAGAGTTTGGAGCCTGGAAAGGGGACAAAGAATGTGGAGATGAGCTGAGCACCAATGTGGGGATGGTTTCCCAGCTCTTGGTTGTTCTCCTCACCTCTGGGAATGAAGAGGGAAGGAAAGGTCCATGCAAAGGGGAGATTCCACCACTCCATATGAAGCACCCCATGGGGGGACATCACCCTTTTCAGCCCAGGGAGCACAGTGAGTGCAGCAGAGCCCACAGGGAGCTCAGATACCCACTCCGTGGGACCTTGGCCATCAGACCTTGGCCACTGACCTGGCTCAAACCGACCCCAAAGATTGATGGGAGGAGACCTCTGGGCACAGGGGCATCAACCACAAGGCTGACCAAGAGGTGGAAGCAGATGGAGCCCATCAGGTGCTGGGTGCTGCTCAGATGGCTTCAGAAAAACAGAGAAAGGGGAAAAAAACCCAGACCCCCCCCAGCTGGAGCCCTTGGCTCCTTGGCAGATCAATTCCCCGCAGAGGTTGCTGGAAGGTTCTCTCTGTACTGAGTGGTTTATAGATTTCTTCTAAATAGGAGGATGCGGCTGCTGGGGAACCACATCCAGGAGGGGACAAACCTGGGGGGGAGCAGGGGATGGGGTGGGAGCTGCTGCCTTGGCCCCTTCCTCCCCCAGCAAGCAGTAAGTGAAGGGTTAACCAGGAGACACCCCAGTAAATGCTCCTTCCCACCCAGGAGAAAACCACCTTGTGTGTAACCACAGTGACTTCATGGTGAGGGGTTGAGGTGAAGTCCCCCCAGGACACCAAGCCCATTTTTATCATAGAATATTTTAGGCTGGAAGGGACCTCCAGAGCTCATCTGGTCCAACCTCCCTATACAAGCAGGGACATCTCTACCTGAGGTTGCTCAGAGCCCCAACTCTCCATGGTGGGTTTGTGCTAAAAGGACTTGCCCAAGGCCTTCTAGGAGGAAGAAAAGAGGCAGAACCTCCTTCCCTGTGGTGCAAAGGGCCAGGGTGGCTTGTGGCCATGATCCTGCCTTAATGCACCCCTTATCTTGGCCAAGTCCCAGCAGAGAGGTGAGGTTGCAACCACCCTAAGAGCTCCTCTTCATCCCACCCCAGGGATCTGCATCTATCACACCATGGGTAAGTGCTGGAAGGTGTCCAGAGA